>VXBR01011488.1:131444-154948 GCA_013400215.1 Cisticola juncidis | reverse complement strand
CGGGCTGCCGCGGGGCGCGGAGTCCGCCGGGCAGCGGCTGCGGGGAGCGCCGGGGGCGATTCACCTGCCCCCGGACCGGGGCCGTGAGCCGTGACCGCCGCGCCTCCGCAGCCGCCGAAAGCCGCGTGCGGAGAAAAAACCTCATTTAGGAAAAAGTAAACAGATGTATGTAAAACACGAGAGCTGCACGGGAGCGGGGGGGACGCTTAGCTTCGCCCTTCGTGGGAACCGGTTCGTTCCGCTGCCTCTTCTGTCGGCGGGTTATGACCTCTTATAACCCAGATGGAAAAAGCAATGATGCTTTTCCAGCCCTGCTTTGGTAAAAGCTGATGTCTTGTTACTGAGTGTGTGTGCTGTCTCCATGTACTCACACGACATCAGAGTGAGACTTAAAATCGTTCTCCTTTTGCCCCATTACTGTGATACTAAGTTCTCCACAGACACTGATTCTCAGTCTGCGTTTCTCCGACCTGCAGACTTCCCCACGTCCAGCCGGCACAGCCTTGCAACCTGCCCAGAGTCCTACAGGAGCAATGGGAGCAGGATTTCGGAGCCCACAGTGTGCATCCTGGGTGTGCGATGGCACCACGACACGCTCGCGGGGAGGATGGGGTGTTTGGAGACATGGTTTCCCAGAGACATTTAAATGTGAAGAGTCAGAACTTGGGAGAATGGTGATTAGTACTGGTGGGGAGCCTGGCAAGCTGAGGCCTGGGAAAAGTGATGCTGAGGCAAAATGTTCCCTTCCAAAAATCTGGTGGTCAGAAACTTGCAGGTCTGTCACATTCATCACTGGAAGTGGCTAAAGCTGCCAAGTCTCTTGTTGGCCTGGTGGGTTTGAATTCTTCCTGCAGTTTTTATTTCTACCTCCACTCCAAACAGAAAAAAAAAAAAAAACCAAAAAAAAACCCACCAACCCCAAACCCGGTTGCTAAATAATTGCTCTGTTCTCACAGGTGAGCAGCAAAGCTCAATTAATTTTGCTTTGTGATGTGCTTCTGATCTTCTGATGGAAACATGTAGGGGCAAAACGCTTTTATTTTGCAACTTGCAAGGGCTGATAAGGGTGATGAAAACGGAAAAGCTTCACCACTGAGGGGGATTACAGCCACACGTTTTTTCCACTCGAGATCTTAGAGATGAGCTGATGGCTGCTGCTTTTCATTTAGAAGGGTTTTTCCCCCTCTTTTGAAAGAAACACAATCACTACCAAGTATTCTAGAGGGACTTCATCTTTAAACAAATAATGTTTTTCTTGTTGGGTGTGCACTATTATTTTCTTAATTATTCCTGGATTTCTGCCTGTTTCACCAAGAGTTTTCTCAGATGGCAGAAACAATTGGTCCTTTTTTATTACGCTAATAGCAAAAAACATCCCTAATAAAAAGACTCTGTACATCCCATAAACTCAAATGGGACACATTTTGCCAACAATCACACCTCTTCATTGAGGCATCATATATGCTGCTTTTTTAACCTTTTTTTCCACCTTACTATTGTTTACTACTTGACCTCACTGGCTGGCTAAGTCTTGGTGCCAAAATGAAACTAATCAAGTCATTTATTTAGCACCAGAGCCCTCCCACTCACCCTTAGCATGAATGTTGAGATGTGATAGGGAATTAATGGGCAAAGAGATTCACCTACACAGAATCACATCTACTTGTGGGTGGCCTCTAATTAATTCAGCTTTGAGGCTCCACTGCAAGGTAGATGGGTTAGGAAGCCTGGCCAGAAGTCATCTGGTTGAATCATACCTATTCTATGGAGAACTTCATTGTGTAGCTGTGTCTGACTCCCACCCTTGTGAGAATTAATTAAACAAAAAAAAAAAAAAAAAAAGCCCCACACTTATTTGAAGTCAAATATGAATGTCAGCTTTTCAGATGAAATGGTATCTTGGGAGGCTCCTGCACATTTAATCAGCTGGTTGCACCATGTATATCATGGCCTCAAAAGCTGCAGTGAGAACCATGAAAGGCACTGGCTTAACATCAGCAAAAGTGTTTGCCAAGCTTGGATTATGTCACTGCTTTATGATCTTGCTTTGTAAAGGGAGAATACTCTTGGGGAGAAAGGACTCGGCATGCCAGATCTACAGCAAGAGCAAGGAATGAATGCTGCTCACAGAGACCGGGGGAAGGGCGAGGGATTCTGTTTGCTGGGGTGTTTTTGTAGATGGATGCTGTAGATAGTTGCTGTCACCAAGCAGAGATGTGCACCACGGATCACTGGGGCTGAAAGCAGAAAGCCCAAAATATCCCAGCGAGCTGTTTGCTGCTTGCCCTCCCACAGGCACACCTGTGGGGGCCCTGCCTGGGTCCTGTTTGTCCCCTGGCTCTCAGTGTGTCACCATTACACTCCAGGGAATGTGGAGATGCTCTGAGGCCCCCTGGCTTTCCCTTGCCTTGGGAGACAGACACCCAGCCAGGCTGGGGCTTGTCAGATGCTCAGAATGTGATGCCCTTCTGGAGGTGGCAGCCATGGAATTGGCTAAAAAAATAAACATCCCACACCACACATCTGAGATGAGGTGCTTCTGTTCCCTGTCACAGGGGTGAGCTGTGGCCACTCTTTCCATGCTGCAGGCTGGTGCCTGGCTGCCTGGTAAAGGCAGGAAACTCTTTGAGGAGACCAATTCTCTTTGCCCAGCACCAGCCCAAATGCTGGGCTTCTATCTGCTTCTATGAGTTCAAGGACAATAAAGAAAAAAGCTTGGATGTTATGTGCCCTTTGAGGAGAGCTGTTGATGGAACAAGTGACATTGGACTAAACAAACAGCTGAAGAGAAACATCTCTTCAAAAGCAGCCTCTGGGGTCTGAGAGCTATGCTGCCCATGCTGCCCTTGATTTCCTTTTGCAGCAAGAGCCTTGTGCAGCCCCCAGTCCCCACCTGCCTCGCTGCTGGAGCATCCTGCCCAGCCTGGAAACTTTCCACTGCTACTGGGCTAATAAACTGTGCTGCTTCTGGAGGAGAGTCTGGCCAGCCCCTAAATGCATCCTAACACTGGAATTAGCGTGCGAAGGTGGATTCCTGTGTCTGCAGGGGCTGTGTAGGCCACGAGGAGTGCAGATGGGCTGCCTGTGGTGCCTGGGACAGTGGAAATGACCAGGTGTGCGTACACATGGCCACAGCACCTTCTGTTTCCCAGCAAACAGAATGAGGTTCCTGGTGTGCAGAATGGGGACCAGGGTCTGTTATTTATTTCATTACCCCTCCAACACAGTAAACTGCCCATCTTGAGCTCTGACATCTGCACTAACCATTTCTCCAGCCTTTCAGTCCCTTGCAACCAGACTAAACAGTGGGTTGGTGCTTGGTTTCTTTCCATGTCTCCTTCATCTGTGCTTGTGCACCAGCCCTGGCGTTCTGCAATTCCCCCAGCTCTGCCATGGTGTGACAGTCCCAGCCTTGGCTTCCTGGGCACCCTCAGTGCTTGCAGCTCCTCAGCCACCCTGCCATGTGGAAAATGGGTGTGGCGGCCATGCCAATGGGTTTTGGCAACATCTGGCAGCGCCTTCTCTTGGCTCAAAGAGTGCCTAGAGCACAGCGCTGTCTGGACAGGGAGTTCACTGCCAGCCATCCAGCCTGCCAGCGCAGCCTTGTCATTGCAATTTGTCACACGTATCTGGTGTGTGTCGAGGATCTCGCCAAGGGCCTCTTTGCCCTCGCTCCTTGTCTGGCGCGAGGAGCGGCCGGGCCTTGCCAGGCCCACAGGGGGCTGTGCTGGGGCCTGTGCTCTCCTCTTGAGGTGTGAACCAGCAGCACGTCATTTCCTACCATCAGCCTTGTTTCTTTCGTGAGGAGGGGGGTGTATATTTGTACAAAATACCTGTTTTTTATTGAAATACTAATTTTAAAGGGTCTTTCTGTTGTTTGGAGATGGAAACCTCCAGCAGAGACACCAACTCCCCAGCCCTCCCCTCCTCGCCTTTGCAGTTATTTGCTGTATTTAATTACTGCAAGATTTGCTGTATTGCCTGACATTTTTCAGTTATCAAAATATTTTGATTATGTGCAGGGGAGGGGACGGGTTGATAGCTCGACCAACAATCTCGATCAAAACTGCCTGTAAAACATTCTAACTAAATTCAGGGTGGGGAAGAGTGAGATACTCCAGCCTGTCCCAGGCAAACCCTTGGCACTGCTGCTGTGACCCGGCTGTTCAGAGCCTGGGGTTAGCTCAGACCCATTTCCCTGTATATTTCTGGCCCTTTTGTGAGCTCTCCCCGTGGATACATCAACTACAGCAAGCACGGAAAGGAGGGCAGGGGAGAAGATGCTGCTGTAGGATCACATCTCAAAATTATGGCCCAGGTTTTCCCATGGAGTCTGAGAGGTGACAAAGGCAGGATGCAAAAAGCAGAGCTCAAAGGGATGAGACGGAAGTTGCAAATCAAGGTCACTCCAGAAAGGGCTGAAGCACTTCCTACTTTTTTCTCTCTGGCAGAAGTGTTGTCTTTGTGAGATGACCACCAGCCCGTTGGCTGTGGAGATGTCTACTGACTCTGTCCTTGAGCAAATGCCATTAGGAGAAGATGTCCCAATTTATGAGTGAAGAACCGCTCACATCTTGAAAGCAATTTTTGCATTTTGATTTGAAATAACATTGAGAAATTATCTGTTACAGCAGCTCTCCAGCTTCTGCATGCAAAAGTGTTTACAATTTTGAAGATCAATATTTATCGGCACACATTAATTTTGTCTGTTCCTTAGAGTGTTCTCTAAACAAGCTCCTCTGACTTCCTCAAAGCCAGCATGCTTAAGACTTTTTCTGATTTGTGTTACCAAACCTGCATTCTGTTGTCGATACAGTATTCTGTCAGAAGGGCAGTGCCGTGAGCATGTTCATATAAATATTGTGCTCTCTTGGCAAAGCCAAATGTCACGATAGGATAATGTGTTATTTAATACAGAGCTGTAGATTAGACAAGAACATTTGCAATACAAACCAGTCCCAACATCAGACGGTTGCAAAAATTACTGTTATGCTGATACTGTAGGAAAACTGATATTTCTATCTGAATATTTGATGTATAATGCTCTGTGACCATCCTATGGACCTCTGCCATATGATACATTAAACTGTACTGTCCAAGAGCCATTTTGTAAAATCCAAGGCATTAGCCCCAGGAGGAGCCCCTTAGACATGCTGAGTCTGAAATGGTAAGTTAGTGGTTGTCTTTAGATGCCCTTGGCTCTCCTCCTATGAAAAACAATCTGCCTTCTGGTTTTTTACCTGGAAGATGTATTAATTCCTGAAGGCTAGCTCCTAGAATAGTCCAAAGAAAACCCAAGCAGTGTAGCCATGCATTTCAGAGAGATGGGCTGGGCTCATTCAGGACAGGAACAAGAGTCCGAATGCTGGAGAGAGCCCAGCACACCAGTCCCAAGCTCTCTGACTACTGGCATTTCTCTGGTTTCCCACCCTGGGATGGGATGGAATGGAAAGGCTTGGGGAAGTGTCATGAAGCACTGTGGCTCTCCAGCCCAGCTTTGATGGCTCTTGGACCACTGCCTAAGGAAAGTTTATCTCAGAGGGTTTTTGAGGGACCCAGCTCCCACAGAGATCTTGATTACTTTTGAAAATCCTGGATTTTGTTGATGACCTGGAAACTGACATTTTTCCTGAAGATAAGTGCTGCTTTCTAATAAAGCATTTTTGAGCTGGTGTAACCATTTTGTGCTGCTCCCAGCTGGTTGTGCTGTGTTCCAGGCCAGGAAGGAAATCATGGCACTGGGTGTGCAGGTTGGCTGTGCTCCAGTCATCCTATTAGCAGAGTTTTAACAGGAAGACAAGCATTGCTCCTGGGGATATACATTAATTAAGTTTCTATATGGCCAGGGCACAATATACCTTTACACGAGCTTTTTGTCGTAAATCACTCAGTTTTTTTTTAATTACTCAATTACCTTGAGTTGCACCTGCTGTACAACAGAGTGTTTTTCACTCTGAGGAGCAGAGCAGGATGAAAACTTGTTGCTCATACCCTACCATCATCAGTGCTGGCAGAGCTCACAGGGAGGCACTTTGTTCACATCTTCCTTTCTTTTAAATACTTTTTATCTCATGGTGCCTCCAACTAGTATGGAGATTTTGGGGATGAATTCCAAAGTTCTGGAATTTAAAGCCATGGAGGATCTGACTTTCTGTGTTAAAACTGAAGGCTTGCACCAGGAATTAATTTAGCAACTCAAAGTGCAAAAGCAACATCAAGACAGGCTTCAAATTGTATTTCTCATACTGTCCTGGGTGCAAAGAGATGTTGTGTGAGAAGGGGGCCAAAGCCTGCATGGAGAATGACGGCACCACACACTGCTTTGCAAATTCACATACAATTGTGTCTTTTGGGATGAAATACCAGGCACTTAGCCGCCACATTTGGCCCAGTTCCAGTGAAATATGTTAAGAGCTTTATGCTTGCTGTTGAAAAGGCAAACTGCAGCATTATTTGTAGAGAAAGAAGTATTATTTTTATATGTATGTGTGTGTGTGTGTGTGTGTCTATGTCTGTGTCTGTGTGTTTTACATCATCACTGGACATTGTCGCTTGGAAGCTGCAATCATTCCTGGGGCTTCCCATGCCTTGGTGTGTTTGTACCTGTGACCTGTCCTGGCTTGTGTGACAGTGTGGGTGTCCCAAGCACTGTGTGCTGGGGAAGGATGCAACAGCCTGGCGAGATGAAGGAAAGTCCTGCCCTGCACCCAGTCAAGGGGCAGCCAGCAGTGCCTTTTGACACCCAGACACCAGGGCCCAACACCACAGAAATCCCCTGCAGGGATGACTTGCTGGGAAAGGTGAGAGAGGAGAAAAAGTGTGAGAAAGGGAAGCAGCAGCAAAACCAGTCTAGCCCAAAAGGCAGAACGCCAAAATGAGACCACCCAGAATATGTCTAATTAGTACTTTTCCTAAATTAGTGCTTCTCTCTGCTTGTCTTTCATTCATTTTTCTCCTTCATGAAATGTCAAATCTAGTGGGTGTGATAAAGCTTTCATGGGGAACAGGGGAGGATGTGCAGGCAGTGAGTGGGCATGCCTCCAGGCTGCCCTCAGGATGGGGTGCAGGATCAGGCCCAATGCCAGCCACAAAGCCTGCCCCGCTGGGAATGGTGCTGGTGGGAGGAATTCAACCAGGTGTGAAAGGACAGAGCAGAGCTCCCTGCAGAAATATGCATCTATAGTCAAACATTTCTGTGCATGGCAGAAACCCCATCCATCCTGAGAGCTAGACACCTTGAAAAGTGTGTGCAATTATGTTCGCGCAACATTATTTATTTAAATGGGTGCTGAAAACTGAAAAAAAAAAATTAATGTCTTTTAATGGAGGGGCCATGGAGAGTGTCTTGTGGGGCAGCTCCTGTTGCTGTGTTCTGACTGCAGCCCAGGAGAGGGGTGGGAGACTCACAGCTGCATGGCAGTCATCAGCTTCCAGGATCAGCTCAGCCCTTCCCAGGAAACCCATCACCCTGGCAAACGTGCCTCGTGTGGTCCCAAGTGTCCCAGCTTCATGGGAGCACACTCAGGGGGCAGGAGACATGGAAACCCAGCAGAGAAGGGCTGAGTAACCCACAGGAGGAAGCCAAGGAGGAAAGCACGGTGATCCCCCTTTTGTTTTACAGACTGATTTGTGATTTGGGAGAGTTGGTGATGAGACAGGCTAGTGAAGTTGCTGCCTTTTAGTTTAGTATTTTGCACTGAATACATCTAACAAATTGTTCTAATTTAAAAAAAAATAAAAACTCTCGATTTTGCTTCTGGGAAAAAAATCTGCATTTCCATACTCCTTGCAGGAAAGAAATCCAATTTTGTTTGCAAGAAAGAGAAATTCATCCTCTTGGTGAAAATACCTAACTGTAAAGAGATAGAAGAAAAGCCTAAGTTAGTTTCATGATGCTAGTAAATGAAACCATGAATTGGGAAATCCATGAGTTTCACCGAAACCAGTCATGGTTTCCAACTCCCTCTGCCTCCCATCTGCTTCAAAATACTTCACTCCACTTGAGCCTGGAGGAGTGCAGAGGTAGCTAAATATTTCCACATCTGGTTTGGGGAAGATTTGGAAAAATATTTTTGCTGCAGAATTAAAAAGAGAAATGGAGCTTATGTATGTCTCTCAGTATGTGGCAATATATTGTAGAGTTTCTCCTTGAGCACATTTGTGTCAGACTGCCTTGCTTGGTGTTACCTATTTATCTGTTCCTCAGAGAGAAAAGTTTGCTGCCTCCCTGAGAGATAACAGGGCTATTCTCAACCATAGGAAAACTTTCTCATTTTAGCAGCCTCTGACTGGGAGGGTTTCACCATCTGAGCCCGCATTCTTCTATGCTTTCACTTACTTTGCCTTTGCGGTTTCATGCACTGAAAGGATATCAGCTGTGAATGATACCAAGGAGAATTAACATGGGAGACAGCTACATGTGTTTAACTGTTTGTTTGCACCCAGAAAAACGCTCCCAGGAAGAAGAGGAATCCGTTTTGAAAGACAAAGGATTTTTCTATAGAAAATATTTTACGAAAAGATCTGTACAAAGCGAAAGGGTCAATGATGATGCTTCACCTGTAGAATGCCCCATGCTGTAGAACACCAGTTATGCCTGTCTGGTCCTCTATGGCTCTGCAGCGGCCAGTCAGATGTGGAGTTTCACCTCCTCTCAGGCAAGGACCAACCTGCAAAATGCAGAAGAAGCTGGTTCCTTTTAGCAGCACTGCTTGGTGTCACGGTGGGTGCTTGCATTGATGAGTGGCTGTTCCCTGCCAGCAGTGCCAGTGCAGAGCAGGAATGGGGTGTGAGGCGGTGCTTAGATGGGAGTAGCCCTGTGCAGAAACCAACTGTGAGCTCTGCACAAGGAGAAATATCTGTGGGGCATCATCCAGCACTTGCAGCTGGTGTTGGCAGAAGCACCAGCAGCTCCCCCTAAAAGGGCTTCAACAGAGTGTCCCGTGGGCAGAGAGGTGCCTTGGGGCTAAGGAAAAGCAGCAGCTTGTGGTGCTGATCACCCCTGGAAACCAACTGCATCACTGAAAGGCACTGAGGCCTACTGAAGCTTCTGTACAGGTTTTGTTTTCTCCCAGCAGTCACAGTTTACAAACTGGAGCCAGCACTCACCTCCTCTCTGCTGCTTCTGCCGTCCCCCCGGGAGGGCGGTGGGCAGAGAGCCACCATGCTCAGGAAGAGCCTTTGTTGCAGGGCTCAGCCATTGAATTCTGTGACTTTCAGAGAACCCCACATGTATTTTAAAGATTTATTGTTTGCTCTGGAAAGAAGCTCTCAAATACCAAGTCTGCACCCCCCGAACAGCAACATGTACTGTTGGGAGCTGCTGGGCTGCCTGTTTCCTGCAGAGAAGGCTGGACTTGGACACTGCATCAAATTGCCTGGATTTTGGGTGGTGGTGACAGAGGCCAGAGTGAAGCATGTGCCCAGCACAGCCTCCTCAGTCAGTGATGCACTGTGGATCACCGTGGCTTCCAGAATGCAGTGGCAGTGCTGGGCAGGAGAAAAAAGCTGTGTGAGAAAGATAACAGCATTCTTTTTGTTGTTGTTCAATTTACATCCTCTTCCTTCTCTCTTTCTTTGGAGCTCTCTTTCATGCTGTGCTGCTTCTGGGGCACAGTGAGTTTTAGCTTTCTTGAGGCAAGTATTTCCTCCTTTGCTAAGCAGTAACTCCTGTCTGAGTCCCAAGAACATCAGGAACATGACCACACCATGGCAGTGAGTGGGGCAGCTGGACATCACTGCATGGACAGGGATGGAGATGGGGACACAGTACTTGGACCTGGGAGGGCTGGCTGTGCAGCAGCCTCCCGTGCTGGTCACTCTCTGAGGTGTGTGGCTGAGACAAGGCAGCCTGAGCCTAAGCTGCAGTGTGAGCCATAACCGAGTTATTATGGGGCCTTGGAGAAGGTGTCTTGGCAGCTGCCATTTGCTCTGTGCAGAGAGTAGCTCCCTCACCTCTGTCCCTTGTTGGCAATAACTGCTAGAAAGCAGCCTTAAAACAACAACCAGCTTTCTAATAAAGCTGGCAAGTTATGCTGAGACAGAAAGCGCAGGAGAACCCCATGCACAGTCCTGGAGCACAGCCTGCAAACCAGACCTTGCAGCACTGTGTCCCAGCCCGATTTTGTGTGTTCTTGTCCCCTTCAGGCCGGTGTCTGGTGGCCACTGTGCCAAGTTGCAGCCCTGCTCTGTGCTGGTGTCCTCCATCTCTGCTGGTGGCAGGTCGGAGGGCAGCTGTACCTGTGCAATATCAGAGTGGGGCACGTCACCTCTGACACTGGTGACACCAACAGTGCAAGCTGTGGAGGTATTGGTGCAAAAAAGCTACCCAATGTGTTTGTACGAAACCGGGCTGATAAATCCAGTGTCCCCTCTGTGTAACTTTAACACCGCTATCACTGCAGCCCCAGTCCAGTCTTTGCCATCTTCTTCATAGCCATGTCTTCCAGTATCACTCCCGAGAGCATGTTTTAAAGCTTTTATTTGGGACGTGAGGATCCCGTCTGGATGCTGGCATGCCCTGCCTGGAGCCGTCCCAGCAGCACCCTCTGTCCGGCTGGCACTGCGACCTCTCCTTCGCTGTAGGCTTGGCTCCGCGACGCGCTTAGGGTGCTGCTGGTCCTGGGGAGCACAGGGGGAAACATCGGGGCTCGGAGTGCCGCGCACAGCGGAATCTGTGCAGGAGTGGTAGGGGAATGGTGCGGGAGAGGTGCGGAGCGGTGCGGGAACGGCGCCGAGCTGAGAACCAGCAGAGGGAGCACAAGAGTGCAAAGATCCCACCGGTAAACCGGGGGGACGAGGGCTCCGGCTGCACTGGTCTGCGCTGGTGCGGTGTGGGCCCCGCGGCTGCTCTGCCTTGCGGGTGAGACTCACTGCCCCATCCCAGAGCCGCAGGGATCCCCGCAAGGACCAGTGGGGAGAGGTCCGGGTGTCGCAGGCAGCTTTCATTTGCCCTGGCTTTCCATAAGCAGTTCCCGAGCCGCTTTGTCCAGTGAGAGATGCCGAGATAACAGGTCCTGAAATCAGGACCCAGCCTGCGAGCACAGTCCACATCCCTCTGCATGGCCGGAGTTCTGCACTGACTTTGCTGACTCATCAGGTCACATTGAAATTCATATTTCTCCATCTGCTGAAACTGAGTCCTTCTCCTCACGTTCTGGAGTGAGCAAACCACTGGCTGTGGGCGGAGGGCAGGACAGTGGGTGCAAGCGGTGCTCCAAAGTGCCAGGCTGCCTGCCAGGCCCTGCAAAGCAGCTTTCAGCACCTCCAAGCACCACTTGCTTTTGGAGTTCACTGTGAAAAAAACACCGTGACAAAACCCGTGGGGTTATTTTTGGCAGAAAACTATATTTGAAAGAAAACAGAGCAGCCATCCTGTTGCAGCCAAAGGAGCCTGTGATATCCCTGCTGAGGCTCAGTGCTGCCTTTCTTGCCTTCTCCCACAGGCCAAAATGCCATGAGACTCTGGTTATAACCAGGTTATTCACATGAGGCTATCTGCTCACACATTTAGTGTCCACAGCCTGCTTGTTCTCAATGAATAAATCTCCAGCTGTATGAACAATGCAATGACCCATCTGGGACCTCCTTCAGCACCCTGTGAAAGGCAATGGCAGCAGGGCAAGTCCCTGCACTGAATAGGCTCTACCCAGCTAGGGAATCACAATTTAAAAAGACAAATAATTCACAGCACATCACTGCTGGTGGTGAGGTACCAAGGACTGGTTTTGCCAAGAAGAGGTGAATTTCACCCAGTAGGAATTCACTCCTAGTCTGTGTTAATATTTAAAATGTGCTGGATGATTTAATTTTAGGCCTGATTATCTTTCTTGCCACAGAGTTTGAGACAATTGTGTGGCAGGATGTCTGCAGCAGTCAGATGGGAATAATAGAGGTATTATTCACTCCAGAAAAGGAATTAAATTGCACTGGACAGTTTGCACAGTTACTTCTGGTGCTGCTGCAGGGACAACCCCTAGGACTTGTCTCGCAAAGCTTCAGCATTTTTTGAAGAAAACATAGCCAGAATTTTTTACATCTTTGTCTGTCTTTCAGAGCAGAGCAGTGTGTCCGTGTCACAGCTGCTGTGGGGACTGTCCTGCTGGCATCCAGGCGCTGAGGGAGGGTCATTGTCCCATTGTGTGGATGGGAAATGCGAGCACAAGGATTCAGAGCTCTGCTTGGAGCCTCTGAGCTCAAGTCTCTGGGGACCTTGGCCTGAGCTTTAACTACAAAACCATCTTGCATAGTCCTCCATGTGCCGACCAAGGCATTTCAGAGCATCCCCCTCTCTACTCATGACCCTTTGTCAGCAGCTTCCCTGTTCTTGCTGCAGATTGTCCCTCTGGAAGCTCAGCCACTCTCTCCAGCTTAAGCAGCAGCACGGATAAAACTCCATCACAAAACCTGAGCCTCAGCTGAGCTTCCCCGAGACCAGCTGAGCTCCAGCAGAGCAGAGAGACAGTTCTGCCTTGTCCCGGCACAAATGCCCAGGTCCAAACCCTTGTGCTGTGGGCAGAGGTGCCACCATGCATGAGGTCCATGAAGTCACAGTGACCTCAGGACCCAAGTGCTCAAGCTGCAGAGCAAAGAGCACATTCACCTGAAGCCATCACAGAGGAAAGCAAAGAAGCAAACTCCAGCAGAAGGGAACAGCAGTTTTGGAAATGTGTGAGGCACACTTGGCTCTGACATTCCCGAAAAAGAGGCTGTGCTGGTTTCCTTGGTGGGTGACAGGGCTGTGGTGGGTGCATCCTCATGGGGCCCAGCCCCACTGCCCTGGGGCACCCAAGAGCAATTGAGGCTTTCCTGCTGTTGGGCAATGAACACTGAGTGGTGGGCCTGAATATTGTTGCGGATTTCAATAGAAAATGCTTTCAGATTGAAATTACTTTCATTACAGCTTGTTGAATAATTTGTCATGAATAAGGTTCTGTGCAAAGTTTGGCATTTTTGCATTCATTACATAATAATTGGTGATTACATTTTTCCAGTTTTTGTGCTGTGCTTATCTTGATATTAGCCTGAAATGCCAGCAGTGCAATGACAAGAGACAGCACCCATTGCCAGCATCCATGCCAGCTGGGGTCTTACTTGCTTTCTATGGGTCAGGGACTCCAAGCAACCCAGAACTGGTTCTCCCTCAGAAACATACAACCCACTGAAGCTCATTTGGCTATTTTAAATTTGATTGAGTGCTCTGAAAGTCCCCTTGGGGGGACAGATGTGAATGGGGAGATGCATTTGTCAGTGTGAACAAAAACTGTAAACATGTATTCCCATGTAAACCAATTTATTCCAAATTTATTCTGCCACTTATTCAGTTTTCCATCATAATAGGATTATGGTTTTAGAAATAAAAATGAGGATGAACAGTCTCTGATAAATACACTGATGATTTACAGAACAAGAATTTCTTGCCTTCTATGCCATTTCTAGCTGAAATGTGTCAGCAGAATTATTTGACAAAATAATAATAAGTATCAGTCATTATTCATAGAAATAAAATGTAGATTCAGTGCATGCTTTTACATATAATTTGGATATAAGGATACACATGGAATTGCACAGATTAAACTATAGATGCAACATTTAAGGTGGGATAAACCTATGCGACCACTACTATGTCTTAGTCTTAAGCCAGAATATGTCCAACTTTGTTTGGAAGTGAGTTTTAAGTAAGCCAGAAAGAATTTTGCTTTAAACCACCAGTCCTGTCTGTACAGGAAGTTGCATCAGTGTCTTTTAGCCAGTGCAAATCTGCGTGCAGACAAGCCCTGCGTGACATGTCCTCATGGAGGCACATTCCAAACTCACATCAGACTGTACCTTTATTGATGACAGGTCAGCACCAAGAGTTAGGGCAGGAACTTAAAAATAATAGGAGATCATTAGTTTTTTCTGTCGTGATCAATGAATCCAGGACAAAAAATTTGCACTAAGTCATCAGCTGCACTGAATTAATCACCTGGTATTTGCTGTTCTTCTTCCTCCACTGGGGCTCCCTGTATAGTAGCATCCACAGGAATTTTATAGCGTTTGTAAGAACTTTATGTTTTAGATGAAATGTGATTTCTTTGAAGGATAACTGTGAACTGCAGTCAGTAACACCAATGACTTCAAATCCTCAATCTGACTGCCATCATGGTGGGTTGGCTAACAGGAAGATGAGCCTGTTGCTCTCTGTATGTGCTCAGGCTGTTCTAAAGCACCAACAAGGGCTCTGGGACCTCCTGTTGCTCTGAACCCAGCAATGCAAAGGGGTAGCTCCAAGGATCCACAGGAATCGGGTGAGAAAGATGTTGCTGGACAATCTCCGGAAGGGCATCTCCAAGGGACTGCACTGACAGGTGGGCTTGTGCCTTCCTCAAACAAGAGATACAAACACAGACTGGAAGGCAGATTTGCAGGAGCAGAACCCTAAAAGTAGGGCGTGTCCCATGCAGGAGTGGGAGCTGAGAACCCTCTGGCTTCCCCAGCCAGGATCCAAGGCAGTCCAGCTAGCTCAGCTGTAAATGTTATTGTATATTTATAAACAAGAGAAGGCTGGAGGGATGACATGGCTCTGTTTACCCCAGTGGCATGCAAAAGTAAACACCCCAGATGAGCTGATCATTAACTTGCCTCCCCTGCTTTCGTGCCTATGTGAATAGGAACATTCCCCCCTCTCCTTCACTCTGTCTGGTTTTGTTTGCTCTATCTCCACAGGGCTGATTTAATAGCCCTCCTTGAACTCAGAGAAAGCTATAATTTGCCTGCAGATCAAAACAATGCTGACTGCCTTATATTTGAAAAAGCCCCAATTTCTGCTTTATGACCAAGATAAAAATCCTCCTCTCAGTTTCAGAAAACAAGCAGTGAAACTTTGTGTGGTTCAGGACAATCCCACAAAAACCAAGACTTTATTGAGAGCTTGGGAGCAAGCCAATTTGATACATTAATCTCAAGAAATAAATCACATAAATAAGAGATAAGCACATGTTTCCCCCCAAGCAAGTAGAGGCCACTTGGCTGTGAAAGGCACGTCCTTCTCAAATAATGAGTAGGAGACTCTAATTCCAGGCTCGCAGTCAGTGTTTCTGTAGGGGCTTGCAGGCTGTGAGCAGAGGAGTAGCTGAGCATTATCAGGCATCTATTGAGAGGGTGTACATCTGACACAGCTCACAGAGCCAGCAGAAAAGTCAGCACAGATTATTTTCCCACCCACACACTTTCACAAGGAGTCAATGGCGCCACTACTGCACAGGTCTCGTAAAGGGTCAAGGATTTATTTTTCTTGAGTGAGCAACAAACTGCTTTTTCCATCAGCAATAATATTTTGTGACAGTGAGGCACCAACCCTAGGATCCCAGTAGTCTCTGACTCAACAGATTCTGAAACTGCAAGCACACTCTTGGGTAAGTGCCCAGCATTTGGTGGCATGCAGAAACCCTCCCTTTGCACTGAGTGAGATGTCCAAGACAGACGCTGGAAAGGTGAAAAATACCTGAATTGCCACTGAAATCTTAATCCACCTCCTTCATGTTTCATTGCATAAACCTCAGTAATGAGGACTTTGCAGGAATGCTGGTTGGGGTGTCAGGAGGGACAGACAGGTGGGGCTGGTCCAACACAGGCACCAGAGGGGCAAGAGAGGCCTCAGGTAGGAGCTAGTCGGTACAGAGGCAAAGGCTGTCTGGGTTGTGGTACCCAGCATCCTCCTTGGTCCATCTTTTCCCTCTGGACAGTGAAAACCCAAGAAGTTCTGTGTGGAGAAGCCACATGAATGAGGTGTAGTGCAGACTGCAGTTGCAGTCCTGAGTGCTGTAATGTGACTGTGACAGCAAATTTGGGTTAATCTGGAGTTTGGCTTTTGGGGCTCTAGGAGACACTTTATGAGAACCCAAATCAGCCAAGTCAAATGAACACACACATCCTTGGTAGCCTGACTCTGCTAAAATTAAATGTCCCAACATGTGCTTCTCTCATCAACTCTTTCCTAAACTTGTCTTTATTTTCTTCCCTCTGCAGGGAAAGAAAATAAAGCATCCACAAAGCAGGGCAGCACTGCAGCTCTCCAGGGTCAGCCATCCTCAGCTCCCTCCCAGGCAGTCCCATCTCTGCAGTGTTCCTGAGGTGACCTGGGTTGTGTTCCTTGGCCCTGGTGTTTCGCCTCTCCATCCCCAGAGCCCAATTTCAGCCCCTCATTTTGGGCCACAGTGGCAGCTGGCTTGATTCTTGCAAAGCTACCAAACCACACTTCATGGAGATTGATCACAGAAGCCATTGCTGTCCTGTGGAAAGCCATTTATTTGATAGTTAGCCCCCAGGGTGTCTTTGGAGGGAGAGGAGGAAGGTGGACAATAATGGGAGTGAAGGATACCTGCTCGGCTCAGGCTTCTTCAGGGATGTGAAAACCCAGCCAACCACAGCATGTTTCCACTCAGACATGGGGCTATTTTTAGTGCAGCATTTCAACTGGGTGCTGTTCCCTCTGCTCAGAGCCCAAATGTTCTCTCAGGCACTGACTACTGTGAGTGCCCTGGAGCAGGAGGGTGGCACAGCTCTTCCCTGCATGCTGGGCAGCTGTTAGGGCCCAAAATCAGGGCAGGTGGCAGATCCAACAGCCTAACCTGCAAAGAGCTCTTCAGGGCCTCCTCTGCTGAGGTCTAGGCTGATAACTCACAGCACAGGCGTCTACTGCCCTTCTTCCTCTGCTCAGCTCTGTTAAACTCCTGAGCTGGGAGTCCTTTGCACTGGACCTGTGGAACTAGCTGGGTCTGCAGAGCAGGATGTGCACAGGGATGCTGGAGGGCTGTGAATGACACGGAGGTTTGACTGTCCTCAGATGTATCTCTCCATGCTGTCAGCTCGTGTCACAGCTGCCTTGTGGCAGCTGAGGGTATATATCGCAAAGGGTATATAGGAAAAAACAAGATCTAAAACCAACACACCACTGATCTGCAGCAACTCTTTTCGGGCTCTTCCCTCACCTGCAGGCAGGGAAGTTCTGGGAAATACTTTGACCTCCTGCTCAGAAGAGCACTCCCAACTCCAAACCAGCTCTGGTTTTGCCTCCTAGCCAGCCCAGTATCCCTTGCCACCCTCAGGATTTTCCCCATCAGCTGGAGACATCTCCTTGGGACAACGTGTCTCCTGCTCATGGGGTCACAGTGTGCAGGGACAGGAATTATTGGACTGCTGACTCTGAGACATGAGTATCCTCCAGGAGAAACAGAAGAAGATAGAATAAATACTCTGTTTGAATGATTGGTTAGGGAGACAGAGGTCATCACCATAGCAATCAGAGTCTCCTTGGGGGAATGATGAGGGTTGCTGAGCTGAGCTGGATTGTTTTCCACATGCTCACCGAGATGTTTGGGGAGTGCTTTGTGCCAGTGAGCTCTGCTGCGTGTGTGTGTGTGTCTGGTTGGGCACAGGGCAGCTCTTCCTGTGCCTGGACTAGAAACATTTTAAACAGGACACTGAAGAGTAGCAAATAATAAAAACCACACTCCAGTCTGAGATTACTGGATGAATAATGACTGGTGTTGAAATATAGGAAACTCTGGGGGTCTGGGCTCTCAGTGCTCTCACCAGTACCCAGTGGATGTCCAAATACAAACAATGAGCAACTGCAGCAAACACAGTGTGTGGAAGAGGAGTGACAGACTTGCTGTGTCACTAGGGACAGGGACTTGTCAGGAATCTCGGGGTGCTGTGGCCTCTGTTGTCTGGACTCCATAAAGGAGGTTTTGTGCCCGGACACCCTCCCCAGTTCCTGGTTCCCTCTCCCTGTGCCTGCCTCTTCTGCTGCTAGGCTGCAAATCTGGGTGACCTGGCTCTGAGGGGCTCCCAGACCCATGTAGCTGCCCCATCTATGCCCAAGTGCTGTGTCTAGAACTCACCCAGAGCTTTTCCTCTAAAAAAGGTAGTCTGGGAGCCTGAGGCCTTGGCAATTACCTTTGGAAAAGGTCCCTAGCCAGCCAAGCGTTGAGCTGCCAGCTCCAACCAGAGAAGCAGGTTAGCAAAACAGAGACAGATGGCTGGGGTTTAACTCGGGCCCTTTTTCATTACTTCTATCACAACACAGCCATCAGGAGTGTGTCTGCTGCCTTTGCTGTAACTGGAGAACTGGGTTCCCTCTCACCCCCAGCTCAGTGGCACCCTGTGCCTTTGCTGGGGTCTGGGGGCAGACCTGATTCTCCCTGACAAGACTGGAACTAGTCTCTGTACACAGAGCCATACTGGGAGTAGTGGTGCAGGGGCTGGTGTGTTCAAGAGGAGGGGAGGGAAACAGTCTGCAGAGTAAGAGCAGTGAGGGAGGCAGGAAGGTGGTGGAGCTGGTGGGGATGAGGACACATCCGTCCAGGGCCAATCTGCCATTCCCCAGACCCCTGGCATCAGCACTGACTACACAGGTGTATTGAAGGGCTTTGCTGCCAGATTGCACAAAACCCCCACTTCAGGTTGGTGTCTGGGTTTAGGGTGGGCAGCAAAGGGTCCTGGGCCTTGTACAGCACCCACAGTGTTTGGTCCCACACGCTGCAGGGGATAACTGCACTGACCATCCCATTGTCCTGTAAACTGGGGAGCTGCAGTTCCTGGAGCTGCCTACCCCTCGGCCATGCCTGGCTGGATCCCCCCACATCCTCATCCTGTGCAGAACAAGTCTGCAGGAGGGAGCTGTACCACCTGTTCCTTAAACACCACTGTCACTGGGGCCCATGTCCCCTCAGGCACACCAGTCAGTTGGACCCTGATTCCAAATCCAAATCGCTCTTAGATAAAACGAAGAGGGATGTATCAGTAACAACATGAGGGAGATTAATTCCTTGCGTGAGTGGAGAGAAAATACATGGCAGGCAATGTCTGTTTTCTATCAGCAATATAAATGGCTCTCTGGATGTAAGATGAATATGTCCCCTTACTGAGGAGCACCACACTGCACTTGCAGGGCTTCTCCCTCTCTCAAGCCCAGCTTCTGAAGAAACAGAGGCAGGCAAAATTGTCTGGGGTCAGGAGTCAACATCACTTAGTTTTTAAATAGTTTGGCTATTTTAAATGCTGACAATGTCTGTTGCTTTAATGCCCTAAGTTTCAGCTTTCATGTTTTTCAGATTTTGCTGCCTAGGAGTGCAGTTCTAAGCCTCATACTAAGTGCCAGTAAACTCTCTTCACAGAACAGGGAGACAAAACAAATCATTTTCCTGCTGAAGACCAAGAACAACTTTCAGGCCCAAAAGCATAAACAACAGTGGGCTGAAGGGAAGAACAAGAAGGATGGGACCTCACAACCTTGAAGCTGTAATTGGGCAATTAAACCCCAATGTGCAAATGGACTAAAACCTACAAAAGTGTAAGACCTCATGACCAGCGGTCCATTTGTGTGACCATTCTTTGTCCACCTTGGGTGTAGCCCTGGTCAGGCTCTTGTCCTGACCTAAAGGTGTATCTTAAAGGCCTTTCAATAAATACCTACTTTATTCTCTAGCTCTGTCCAGTCTCTGTTTCAGGTCAGCCTTCCCAAGGCATCAATTTATTTGACCACAAACTTTGCCCAGCCTCCCTCTCCAGCTCCACCTGAAGCAGACCAGCTGGCCACTGGCAGACTGCTGTGGTGGCACCATGGTGTGACACATCTGCCCAGGGACACATCATCACAGCAAAGCCTTGTCCAGAGCCCCGCCCCCTCAAGTGCTGGCTGCTCATTAGAAGTCTTGTGTCCCTGTTGTAGGTGGCCCTGAGTGACACACGGCCATGGGTCAGGTTCCTGGTTGGCATTGGAGCTGCCAGTTTGTGCTGGTCATGGTGCATGTGCTGGGGGATTTCAGCTTCACCAGAAAACTTCTTGTTCAAACATCAGCTGTACTAAATTTGAACAAAGCATTTCTCATGCTGTCCAGATGCCACTGGTTCTAAAAATAGTCAGGTCTACTCTGTTTTCCCAGCTTCTTCCCTTTTATCAGCAATAGTTTTAATAGTCTTTGCAACATTTAAGAAGTCATTTGTCCACGTCAGGCCAGCAACTCCTGGGAATAAGAGCCAGTCTCAGTTCTCTCATACTCCCATTCATGCCCCACACCCAAAAAACAAACAAACAAACAAACAAACAAACAACAACAAAAAAACCCCACAAAAACCAAACCAAAACAAAAAAAAAGAAGAAACTTTTTGCACGGGAAAACAGAAGTTTTGGACACATGTTTAACAGGAGCTGGGTGGCAGAGAGTCAAATCCAAGCTTTCCGTGCAGAACACCCCAGCACACAAAAGCTGCTTTGGGTCCTTCCCTTGGCACTGGTGCAGCACCTGAAGTGGGAGCAGGATGTCCCTGAGGATGCCCAGCATGTGCAAGGATCTGCAGGGACTGAGTTGTGCAGTCTCAGCAGGACAAGGAGAGCCATAGGATGGGTTGGGATAGAGTGGGAGGAGGTGAGTGAACGTGACATGACAGGAAGTGGACTGGGGATGAGTTGGGGTGGGGATGAGGCTGGGGTAGGAGGGGGCACAAGGGGGTGGGTACCAGGCCAGCATCCAGGGGCAGTTTTGTCCTGCTGCCAGTTTGCCAGGAAAAGCTGAGGCATATACTCGTTATACTCATGCCTCAGTTTCCCCATCTCTCAGTGGGTATCATTGTGCTCTTTGAGAGCCTGGCAACTCTGTCAGGCTGGAGGTCACCACATCAGCTGTTTTGAGTGCCAGACACAGAAGCTATCTGTGACACTGTTGTCTTGCTACTGTTATATTTAATGTAAAATTTATACAATTTCTGAAGCATGCCTGCAAACACAGACATGCTCCTCTTAGGGAGCTTGTCACCATTTAAGTATCCAGTGATATGTCCAGTTCTTGAATGTTGTGGCTTTTCCTGTGTTTATTTTTCCACCTCTTGGACCTTTTGCTCAGTAGACAGGCTGGTTTTTGGGGTTTTTAAATTTTTTTTCTCTTGGCTCTGCCTGCCTGGAGTGAACTGAAGGAGCAGCTTTGGCAGAGATGGTGCAGGACTGTGTTAAAGTCCCAGGGGTGGTCACAGGGATGCCTTGGGGACCAGGAGGAGGGGGATGCGTGCCTTAAAGAGTAAGTTCAAAGGAAGAGAAGGGGCAGAGCTCTCCTGAAACACAACCAACATCAGCCTGGCTGGCCCTGAGGTTACATTCACATTTCAAGGGGTGGTGGACCTGGAGAGACAGTTTGGGAGAGAAACAGCCCTCCTCTGAATGCTGCACTGGGACCTGAAAGCCTCCAGCAGCAAAGCTCTACCTGTTCTCCTTGCAGAAGAGCCTTTGGGAGCTCTGGGCACCTCCACTCCCGCAGGTGTGGGCTCAGGCACGGAGCAGCGGCGGGCTGTGTGCAGGCAGGGATGGCCGTGCAGGCTGTGCCCGGGAAGGCTCAGCCAGGGCACACAGTCCTGTTTGCCGGGTTCCCTCTGCGAGAGCTGCTCCAGTTCCCTGTCCTTTATTCTGCTTCTTCCCGGCGCGGAACAAACAAACGCGGGAACAATGCTTTCCAGGAACCCCGCACTTCCTCCGGGAGCCCCGGGGCCGAGGCTGCCAGCGCCGCAGAAACACACTGGCTGTGGAGCCAGCCGCCAGTGGCTTTTGGAAAAAAAGAAAATAATAAAAGAAAAACAATTTAAAAGGAAAAGAAATTATGACTTATCCTCCATCCCGCAACAGAACGTTTGAATTCCTGGTGCGAGGACCGAAATAAATTGGTGTTTCAGGGAAGGCTCAGAAAGTGCTGGTGAAGCATTTAGACTTCGGGACTTACAGACTGAAGGGGAACATGCATGGTGAGAGGCTCGTTCCCACAGCTCCTCTAAAAAAACAAAAAAAACTGTGTTCTGTGCGTTTGTAGAATGGCCTGCATATAAATTATCCATAAATAAGCTTAACATTAGTGAGCAGGTGGAACAGGGCAGGGTTCAGGAAATTATGCAAAGAGAGCAGACAAAGAGGCAGGCTGCGATTGCTCTTTGTGTTGGGGAGCTGGGCTCACTTTGTGCAGTCACAAAGAGTTCGTGCGAGGCACAAAGGATGCAATTTTGGGTCTGATTAAACTCTCTGACAGCATTCATATGTTAAATGATGGTGTGCTACTATCTGCTGCTACAGCGTGCAGATCACAGGAGAGCCACAAACGAATCTGTTGAGGCCAGAGTGCAATGTCACAGGAGATGTAATTAATAAACCAAACAAAAGCAGGATAAAAAAGCAAATTTGTTGTGGCTCTTTCTCAGTGACCAGGCACATCAAGTCAGGAAGAAATTACTAGCATAGAGCAACAAAGATGTATGTTCTGGCATTTGAAATTCTAATCCAGATGCAAATATTGTAGTCAGGATCCTGTCTCCCACCTTCAAAATTTCAGACACGCAAGAACCACATGGCATCCCCCGTGCCAGCTGATGCATGTGGAGGCAGCCCAAGGCTCTTCAAAGGCATTCCCAGCATTATTTTGCCTTCATGCTTGCTGTCCATTCAGTCTTTTGTGAGCTGCCACAGGGAATCAAGTGACATTTGAAATAGGAACAAAGATTAGACACATCCCACCCTCCCCCTGTGGGTCACACAGTTCCTGGCAGAGGGCAGAGTTGCTGCACAACCAGATCACCTTCAGCCAGGAGGGGAGAACACCCCACATGTGCTCCTCCTCAACCCCCGCCTCCACCCACAAGTGAAAAGGTGTCTCTGAAACCCTCAGTGATGGGCAGCAGGAGGTGAGTGGGCAGGTGATGGGCTGCAGAGCCCCAGGTATCCCTGTCCCTGCCATGGCCCTTCCTGACTGACATTGACACAGATGTGGGAGCCATCTCGCTTACATTTTGACAGCCATAGCACATGTGTTGGGTTCACAAAGCAGCCCCAAACTGCCCTGGAGAAACAAGATCACATGAAACAGCCATCTCCATGCAGGCTGGGGATGCCCAAATCTTTAGTGGGCAGGTAAAATTGGTTTATGGGGGCTGTGGAGGAATTGCCCCAGCTCCCAGGGCCCTGGAGCACAGCTGGGTGGCTGCCCAGGGACACTGGAAATTAATCCACCAGTCTTGTTATACTGACTGGCAGCTACCAGGTTTAGGTTGTTTGTGGAGGGGTTCATCCAGGGCTGGCTTAGAAACATCTGCATCCTGATCCCCTGGGAGGTGTGCAGCATCCTGCATTGTCCCCTTGTCACCACTCCTGCCCCCCAGGAAAGAATCACAGAGTGGATGAAAATAGAAAAGCTCTCTAAGATCCTCCAGTCCAACCACTAACCCAGCACCACTCTGGTCACTGCTAAACCATGTCCCCAAGTGCCACATACACACATCTTTTGAATGTTCAGGACAACACTCTCCCAAAATCTTTTCATTTCCATTCCACTATATTCCAGCTTTATTTTCACAAAGCATTTTCCCCTCCCCTCAGAAGAACAAAACAGAAATCAAGAGTGCATAAAGATTTTTATCTGGAGCCAGAGGGCTCTGGGGGCGTGTCTGCCTGTCTGGTGGCAGGGAGGGCTGGCTCCACGGGGAGGGCTGGC
>VXBR01011488.1:92493-131417 GCA_013400215.1 Cisticola juncidis | reverse complement strand
CGGGGAGGGCTGGCTCCATGGCGAGGGCTGGCGCCATGGGGAGGGCTGGCTCCACGGGGAGGGCTGGCTCCATGGGGAGGGCTGGCTCCATGGGGAGGGCTGGCTCCGTGGGGAGGGGCTGGCTCCGTGGGGAGGGCTGTGGAACCCCCAGCTCTCTGTGGAGCCCTGTCCAGCTATGGACCTCTGCACAAGGCTGGCTGATGCTCACCATGCACTAGATTGCAGAGAAAGGTTTTATTGCCCAGTCAGCTTGCCCATATCAGTGAGCTATTTGTCTGAAGGGGAGGTATCTATTCAAAGCCAGTTTACAGCAGAGGCTTTATTTTTATTTTAAAAGCATCTGGAAATGAAAAATCCCCTTTGGCACTCATCCACTTGGGAGAGAGAGCCAGGCCTGTCGTCTGGCTAAGCAGCCCTGCTCTAGCTGAGCTGGATGGATCCAGTGCTGGGACATTTTCCTAACTCGAGCTAGAGTGTGATGTTGACTTTCTTTCCACAGCTCTATGAGCTCCCTGAGTGTTGGTGTGGTCCTCACACCATGTCTGTCACACAGCTGTCACTCAGAGGCATTTAGGGTGTGCTGTGCTCTTCCCCAGCCCAAGGACATCTGTGAGGTGGTGCCTTGGCCAGGACAAAGAGTGATGGGATGAATGGTGCATGTAGGGTTTACCTCAGGTGAAGGGCAACCATGCAAAACATGGGTTGTTTGTTTCCATTGTGGGATGGCTGCAGGTCTGACAAGTGACTCTGCCCAGAACTGGCTGAGCCTGGTGGCACAGGCATGCTGAGTTTGTAGCAGAGCCCTGGTAAGTTCTCCATGAGCAGAGTTTTCCCCTCAAATCCACAACATTTTATTGAATTTTTCCTCAGCAGGATGGCAGACCTAAAGTGGGGTCATTGCTAGGGTCAAGGGATCTTTTGGAGAATAGGGAAAAAAAGGTAAGTAAATCCAATGCCTGCATATAACTGCATCCAATGCACTATAACTGCATGCAGTTATAGTTGCACTGACCCATTTCTCATCCTGCAGGCAAACAGCAGGCACTGGAAATCTCCAGGCTGCTCTGGCAGCTGGCACCTCTGGCTGTGTGTGTCCCTTCACCGTGGCTCCTCGGCAGGAAGGAAGATTGGTCTGGAACCAGGCAGAGAACAGAGCAATGACAAGGATTTATCCATTCTATGTCACAGAAAATTGAGAAGCCCTGTATAGCAGTTTGGGATTACCTCTGTGGAGACTGGACTTACTAAGTGCATCAGCTGCAAGCCAGAAGAGCATCTTTTATCCAAAAAGTGGGTGAGGTGAACAACCGTGTGTTCAGCAAAGAGTTGGGGATCTCCAGATGCAGCTTTCAGTCAAATCCCAGGAGGGCCTGGGCTGCCCTTCTGCCCTTGAGGTGGGAGCTCCACAACCTGGGGCAGCTGCAGCCAGTGGTGTGTTCCTTGCCTGATCCATGCCTGGAGAGAATGAGGGTTATTGCTTGTGAGTGTTTTTTCTGGCTGGAGAGGAAGGGAATACCCATCATGCTGGGAGAAGGGATCAAATGGGCAAGGAACCAGAACCTCTCCGCCTGTTCTTCCAAACCTGCCCTGGCCCACTGTCTCCTTCTTCCAGGCACAGTCCCCATCTCTACTCCAGTATGTCAGCACTGCAGTGGATGGGCTTCTCCTTGTCCCTTCCCAAGTCCTGCTGCACGGGAGCTGGTGCTGGAAAGACCAATTCCACCACTGGTACAGACCAGTGAGGGCCAGGCATGAGGAGACGCGAGCAGAGACGCTTCTCTAATCTTAGCTAAGTCCTTGCAAAGCCCTACTGCACAGACACAAACTAGAGTTCTTCAGAGTCTCATAAAACTGAAAAAACTGTGGCCAGACCCTTATGGCAATGGCAACATGCCTACTTCAGCACAAAGCCTATCTTCCCACATTGGACCTTGAGTCCCCCTTTCAAAGTATGGAAGCATTAGATCTTTCCAAAGAAAGGATTTCCTGAATTATTCTAACACTGAAAAAAATAATGTATTCTTCCCTGGCTCTTGCAGGCCGTTGAAGTACTTGGCTGATTTTTTTTTTCCTAAAAAAAACTCAAAAGCCAGAGTCATGACATAATAGCAGGATCTTGTACTTAGAAGGGACATGAACTTCCAGAGAAGGCTGTGCTACCAACTCTGCCTCTAATAATAGCTGCCAACTTTGTGAGCATTGTACATTGTTTAAATAATCTAATGAAGTTATATATTCCTTTTGAAGTCAGAAAACTTTGATTTAACAATGGCTTCAGAGCTTTGAAAAACCCAATCTTTTCTGATTTGTCTTTCACAATAGTTCCTTACCTGTCTCCCACTGCTGAATAAATCATTATAAACATAAACCAGATGCCTAATGCTAACAATGACTTTAGAGAGCCCTGCTTCTCCCAAGATGTATGGGCAATGACTAACACACTTTTAGCCTCCAGACTTAATTTAAAGCATTCTGGAATTGTGCACTGGTGAGATGAAGGCTGCCCAAGACAATAACTCTAACATTAAATATAATCTCTCTCTTTAGCCACAGCAAAGTCAAGGTTGTCTCAGCCCTGGTGTCTCAGCTGGATGTGGACACTCTGTGAGCCTGAAGGCACTGGCAAAGCAAGACCAGCTTAAAGAAAATGAAGTGTCTGTGTTTAAATGGATGGGAGCAGCAGGTTATGTGACTTGTAGTGAGTGTGCAGCAACCAGGCACTGCTCCTCACTGCGACTTCAGTGCTGATTTCCACAAAGGTGAGACAAGGGACAGTGCTGAGGCTCCAGACACATCGTCTTCCTCTAGCAGAGCAGCAAACATCGAGCTGCCCTCAGCCTCTGTCAGCAGCTGAGCTACAGCACTTTGAAACCTGGGACTCATCTCTCCCGAAGACAGATCACGGATGTGTGGAGCAGTGTAGGGACCTGTGCTGGTGGAAGATGAGTGCTCGTGACCCAGAGACCTCAGCCTGCACAACGCCTGTAGCTGACAGCTGCTCCAGAGCTGCTCCACAGGGGATATATTGCTTAACAGAGGAACACATTTAAATGCATTACTAGCACAGCTAAATTAGTGTCTGGAGATAGAGCTCTGGCAAAGAAACAAAGTTTTGAAAGCTTCCTTCAGTGTTCTTTCACTTTCCTATGTCTGTGCACACTAAGCCTGCAACTGGCTTAATATTGCTGTTATATTTTCGTGATTTTGTCACCCCTGTTCTACAAGGTTTGCTGTCTTCCTTGGTTTTGTTATTTGAAGCAATAACCAAAAATATGGTTAGAAGAGGAAAGGATAGGAGGAAATCTTTGGAGCTGCCAAAGTTAAGGAAATTAATATTAGATAAACTCTTCCGCGCAGAGGTGCTTAGCCCTTGTGATGTTGCCGGCACAGCATGGCACAGTGGGAAGCTCAGTACAGAATTTCCTGACACAGACTGAACTAAAAGCAGCCATTGCTAAAAATATATCAAAAAGGAGGCTCATGGGGATCTTGAGGAGGATTATTTCTCCTCCCTGAACTTCACAGTAGTACCCCTGGGTTTTTGGAGTGACCTTTTGTGGCAGCCTCCCAAGCAATCTGGTCACACTGAAGTCCAAGTATGTGTTTGAAACCCTTGCAAAGATGGCCCATGAAAAATAAACACACCTCAAAACAACCAGAGGAAGATTTTCCAGAAGTTCACCCCTTGGATAAAATTTGTGTTACCTTTGCTTCGCAGCTTAGCCTTTTCTAATTTCCAACTGCTTGGTAAAGCTTCAGCCCTAGACTGTTTTTTCATTCTAATTTTCAAATGAAACCTCACCAAATTATTTGATACAGGGGGGGCAAGGTAAAGCACAGACTGGCTTGAGGGGAGGAAAAACTCCGGACCCAGCATCTCCCAGGAAACTTTTGCCACCTCTTTCACTTTTGAACTCAACAACAGGAGAGCTCTTTGCCAAACCAGACCCCATCAGGTCTCCAGCCACACTTGTAGCACCACCAAACCCATCTCCAGAGGAGGTACTAGGGCATTAGAATATAAAAGACTGTGATTTATGCTCTTTAACACATATTTTTGATTATGGTGGATAGCAAACAAACCCTGAAAATCATCTTTTACAGAAAACATTAATTCTAGATGATGTTTTTCCCTTATAAAGAATGATTTACCTGTCTCTGTGAGGTTGTACTTTTTGTGCAATAGAGCACATGTCTGTTCTGGTTCCTTATATATGAAGTACAGATCCCAGGCAAGCAGCTGTCCTGCGGTATTGTGGGGTTTCCATGACAAATGGGAATCCTTTACAGGCAGCTTTCATTTTTTTTTCATCTGTAAGCCTTAATACATTGGCAGTTGTCAGAGTCCTGTGAACTTTCATATCTATTGTGCCTTCACCACTACAAATGCTTTCAAATTAACAACCAGCCACATTTCCTGTCTGTGACCAAGCAGGAAAATGAAGAGAAAAGACAGAAATTATTACATTACAGAATTCCTTCTCCTCGGTCCCACTTAGCAATCACTTTGTAAAGTGATCTGAAAGGTTATTTACATTGGAATACATCTAAGGGGATGAATAAGAGCAATTGCTCCAAAAAGCGATCACAGCTGTTTCCTTTCTCATCCCTGCCAGTCTCTGCTCCCAGGCAATTGCTCTCATGCCGGTGTCAGGCAGAATCCTCACAAAATAGTAAGAAACATGCACCTTAAGTAATTTCATAAATACATTTTTATTTCAATTTTTAGCTTACTGTTTTTCCAATTCCTTTTTGTCATTGAAAAGGAGTATCTTAAATCTGTGCATGGACAAGGGCAGAGAACAACCCCTTCTGTAGGAGCAGATCCACTGCTGCATTGGCAGTGACAGGAGGAATAGAACAAAGGGAGGAACAGAATAAGAAGCAAGACAATACTGCAAGAGGAAGGTTTTCTAGCTGTATATTGCAGAGCTGTCCCACCATTGCTGACACAGGCTTCCAGACATGCATATGTGGTGGGATTCACAGCAAAAGGCTGGAATCCTGGAATCACAGTCCAGCACCTTTTCTCAGTATGACATCGGGGTCTTAAGTGTCCATTTGGTGCATCTGGCACAACAGTCTTACACCTGAAAATAATGAGAGAGTGAGATTCAAAAATCAAGGAAATTCACTATTTCACAGTCTTTTCGCACGACTTTGAATCCTTCCTGTTAGTTTCTCCATCTTTTGACAGGGCCTTTTCAAACCACAGTCAACGGCCCCATCTGCCTGGCAATGAGAAGTGGAGTCTCAGTCTTTGATGAGGACTTGCAGGGCTCCAAGACCTTCGATGGTCACTGGTGGGAGATCACATTCAGGCAGCTCCAGGGATCCTCCTGGTCTGGCAGCCTACAGATAAAATCTGTGCGAGCGACTTAATATCCTCAAAAAATTGCCATGGTGAGTAATCCCCTGAGATTTTGTGTTGCCCTCATAAACACAGGCTGTCCTTTTTTATATTTAAACATAAAAGGATGCCATTTACTTTTAATGTGATGTTTGATGTTAATATTCTGCTCCTACAGGCCTGTTGGGTCATGGGGAGAGCACAGTCATCTCAAAATAAAGGTCTGCTCTGCTGACTGATAGGCTTGAAAAATTGTGCAACAAATGCCAATGCACAACTAATTTATATGAGACACAAGTGGTGGCAGATAATGTTCTGTCCTGGAAATGTGCACAAATGTTTTATTCCTACCTTCTCTGAGAAGAAGACAGAATTTTGTGTTCCTATACTTTTTATAATTCCTCCCTCACCCTGTCATAACTTGCGGCAAAATTTTAGCCCTGAAAACTGTGGTGGGGGAGCTATTATCAAAGGGACTCCTTTATGCCACAGGTTCAACCAAGAGGAACTGCCAGGGTGCAGGTTCAGCTCCAATTTTTCTGTCCAAATCATGATGCAAAAATCAGAAAAGCAGCAAATTTTATTATCTGTACGTCTGGGGCAGACTGTGGGTCTTCTACGACTTTTGATGTCTTGGGGATGAAGCTGTCCAGGCTATTGCCACTCATCCCTGTGTCTTGCACAGCTTTTAGTGTTGTGTGAGAGGACACCACAGCAGAGAGAAAGGAAGATACAAACCCGTCTTTTCCGGCTTCTTGGCTAAATTCCAAGTATTTTAAGCATTTCTGCTAGGGGTTGATTCCCCCAGCGAGCCCAGAACTCTCATCTCTGATGGCCATAAATCAAAGATTGTTCACAGGAGATCAGCACATGCCAATACTGCTTTAGGCTTTATGGCATGTACACTTCATATATCGATAGCAATGGGCCATCCCTCCCTGCAAGCCCTTTAGTGATCTCATGATTGTGTTTTGATTTAGTGGGCAGGGGAGAAAATCACAATGGAAATCATACAAATTATTACTTGCAAAGATCCGTTCATCTTGTGAGACCCCTTGTAAATTATTTAACAAAGACGTTTAACAAGTCACACTCTAAAGGAAAAGGTTGGTCCACTGTAAACCCTGTTATTCCAATTTGGATATCTAAATCAGTAATGCAGTCTTTTAAAACAGTCAGATTCTGTAGAAATTGCCATAGAGAGACAGACACAGAGTTTTGGTTGCCAAGTATAAAGGAGAAAAATGTGAGAAACTCTGTAACAGGCAAACATGGGGTAATCTCTCTTCCCCCAGAAGAGCTCATCCAAGCCTTGGAGACTTGTTAAAATATTAAAGCCAGAGGTTCTACCCTTCCCAAACCTCTGCTCACTTGAACTCTGCAGTGATGGTTTTCTCCACAGGAAGATCCGGCAGATCTTTTGATAATTTTATGGGAACACCTCATTGCGTATTTTAAGTATTCCTTTGACCCAGGGATCTCTCCCAGAAGGACACAAACCTCTCCAGTAAAACACAGCTGGAGACACCACATCTCAAGGCTGTTTGGTACCTGCCCAAGTAGAGTAGCCTGCATGGGCACGGATGTCCCAGGGCATGAGTGAGGCTTGTGTGAGGAGTGTGGATCCCTCCCCAGGAGACAGCTGATTCCAAGGAAAGGGAGTGCAGGGTAATTAGTCATTATAAAACGGTCTAATGAGGCTAAAGAAGTGGGAATTGCCCACGCTCCAACAAAACCAAGTGGTTTATATGACTTGAGATGCAGTTGGGGGAATCTGGCTAATCTTTTACTCTCCTAGTAAATCATTCATTGAGGTCATCTGCGAAATATGAGAAGAGCAGCTTCAACCCAAGATTCCCGCTTAGCAAAGCTCTTACTGGCTTGGCTGGAAAGAAGCTTTCCTGATAAAGCTGATAGCTAGTCCAAGCCCTCATGATTTCCAGTGGCAGTAATCCTGCTGGGGAGATTAGAGAAGCAGCCCTTGGAAGTTGTGAAGTATGGCTGTGCACTACAGCAAAATTAATGGGAACAAAATAAGATAAAATCTGCAGCAGTCACCAGGGCCTGGCCCTGACGTGTCCCTTGATGGTCTCGGGTCCAGTGGCCTCCACAGACAGGTCTGACCAACAGTCTCCAGAAAAGTCACAACCTCTCTGGGACACAGAGCATTTTTGGAGCTCTGGAACAGCATCAAGGAAAATATCCAGTGCCTTCATGGCCAAGACTGAACTGGGATTTTCTTCAAGTGTGGATGCCCATCTGGAAAGTGATATTCTGCTCTCACAGCTGAATCCAGAACCCAAAATTCCCTGCTTCAGGAAAGTTCATGCCTGAATCAAGTACAGTGTGAGATCATGTAATAACCCATCCAAAACACCACTACCAACTCCCCACACCAGGCTGCTTGTCTGTGTCCTTTACCCAGACTTGAAAGATTTTTAAGAAGTCCGTCTTTCACCACAGACATTACTACTAACCTGAGGATAGAAGGAAATTCCTGGGCAAATATTTTGTATGCAAAATAAATAAAATTTCAGGTTACAATAGAAATGGGCTAAACACCTGAGCAGAGTATTCAAGGACATGAGTTACATACCACCTCTTCCAGGAATTAAGACAATACAGTTTTTTAAGGCTTTATTTTTTTATATCTTGTAGCTTCCAAACTCTTGAAATCTGCAATTCCCAGGTGACTCAGTAGGAACAGAGAGTTTCAATGTGAAAGATGAGATGCACCAGTTCCTAGAGCCAAGTGTTTGAAGGGAAATTAAGCAAAGGTCCAAACAGGAGACAAAACAAGAGCTCAGCAGGGCTGGAGGCAAAAGCCTACAGTCTTGCCTGGTGCTGGACTCTCAGGGAAGGCAAGGTTTGTAGACAAAGAGGCTGAGCACATCCCACTTTTGAACTGTGTCAAATCCCTGTTGTAGGAATCCAGACATTTATATTGTATTTGGGTGCCCTGCAGAACTACAGGCATGGAAGGAAAAATCCACCCCCTCCTGCCCTGTGCTTCAGCTGAGCAGAAATGTGCTAGGTTTAGTGTCAAAGTCTTGGTTCAAATTTCAGCCCTCTTGATGACTTGATGACTAAGTAAAATTGGGGAAGTGATTCTATCTTGGAGAAAAAACAGTAGGAGCTACGGTTCCTAGAAGACAAAGATCCTCTTTGCCATGTGAACTTTAACCAAAGTTTGGTGTGATAATTCCTCCACATTGTGATTTGTAAGATTTTAACTATTCTTTCATTTTTCTTGGCTACCTGATGTTTGTTCCACTGACCTTGGGGTCAGTAGCTGTAGAATACATCAAATTTTCTGCCCTCTCCCTAAAATCTCCTCAGATCTAAGTGAAACAAAATCTCATTGACCATTACCCAGACAAGCTTATTAGTGATGCGTTTTCTGCTGTGGAGAGAAAGAGGCCAAGAAAGTAAGGCTGGAAGTTGTTTCAATTTGATTTTAAATGTGAAGGGTTCTTCCTTGCCACTTCCTAAGTATTTATCTGCTGAAGAAAGTGTTTCACCCTGTGCCTCAGCTGAGGCATTAAGGAAGCATTTCCTCTAGTCCTAACTAAGTAGTAAGCACTATAAATGCCCCTTCCTGTAGTGCTGTTTCTGCTCTTAGTACGTTCTGTGCCATCCCTGGTAGTCAGGGCTATGGTGGTACAAACTGCAGTTTGGACCACTGAAAACAGAGACAGTCTGGAAGGAGCAGCAGCAAGGAGAGCAGCTGGCATCCCCAGGGCAGAAGTAAAGTAAAGGAGGAGGAAGGTGAAAACCAAAGGGTGACAGAGAAATGCTCACCCTCAGTGGGACCAAGGACAATACCATGGCTGTGGCACTGGAAACTGCCTGAGCAAAGCTGCTGAGTAGATGTGCCCAAATACACCACAGCTTGTGCAAGAAGGGAATCTCTTTGTCAGCTGGGCTCACGGATTTTCTGTTTGTCAGCCAGGGTATGTATTGTTTAGCCCTGGCCTCCCAAGCACAGCAAGATTGGTGCACCCTCCACCTTCCAAATCACACCATGCAGGCTGCAGAAGCATCTGTTATAAATCCTCTTCTCTGGGCGAGGACAGGAAGCACAACTTTCATAAGACTGTCTTAAATTGGAGAAAGTAATCCAGACCTTTTCTTTGGAAGTGCTGCACCCCTCCTGGAGCCCTTTGTGATCTAAGTTGTTTAGAAAGTAAATGAAATGGAGTGAGCCAGAGAGACAGTAATGGTTATTTCTCCAAGAAGGAAAAACTTGATTTTACCATGGGGATCTTGCCTCTGCCATGACCACTCCAACAGCTCACAGGAACACAGGAGGAATTAACCAGCAGTGAGGACTGGTTCATCTTGCAAATTTGTAAAGAGTTTCATCTTAGTTCTTGACATTAATATCCTTGATCCTGAAAAAAACAACAACAAACAAACAACACCCCCCTTCCACCCTACAACTCAAATAAACAGCACTTAGTCCTCAGCTAGTAAAGTCAGCTTCACCATAGCTTATAGCACCCTCCTTTTTCCATCTAACCAAGAAAGAATTAGGGCTTGTAACCTCTTTGGAGCCTTCCCTGGGCTGCAGCTGAGATGGTCAATGCATGAAGAGCAGTGAACAAATCACAGGGAGCAACCCTGGAGGGGCTGGTCCCAGAGAAGATGAGAGGACAGGGAGCACGATGAGGATTACCATTTGAGGCTCAGAACCATTTGTGTTTGCTCAAGGTTGGTATCTGTGCAGCTGACTGGTAAATGAGATCAACAGAATTCTTCCATCTAATCTAAGCAAGCAATTGGGTTTTACTCAAGTCATTCTTCTAGGGGATAATAATGTTTTATTGTGACTAGAGGTCTTATTACTAGAATGCAATAATCTGAACTCACCAAATATCGTCCCTCTTGTGGGAGCTTCAGCTGTTTGAGAAGGAACCCCAGAGTTGCGTGATCATCCCTAAAATCTTCTTCCCTAAGTTCCAGCTTTGGAGAACAAGTTGTTCATCATATGCTGAATTCAGCCTTGGAGTAACTCCAGTGAAAACAAAAGGAGTAACAACAGGAATGGATTAGGCCCAATTGCTTTCACATTTCTCCAACTTGAATTTTCAATTCCAATACCAAAGGAGGAGTAAAAAACCCCAGACCAACTCACAGCACAGATAGACTCCAAAATGTAAGTCTGCTTACAGGGTGATGTGACATCGTGCCCTTCGGAAGCTGTACCAAGGAGGGCTTCCCAAAGCCTATCTAGGAAAAAACCTCTGCTGTCATCAGGCAGAAGCAATATATATTCCTGTTTCTGCCACTGTGTCTTACCACTTTTTGTGCAGAATCCTCAAACCCTGCAGTTCCAGGCAGCTACATTTGTGGCTACTGACATTACCCATGTCTGAAAAATGATGTTATCTGACAAGCTGAAATACCGAGTCATGAGGATTTAATTTCATTTAATAAAAACATACTGAGGACGATTAAACAGCATGTTTTCTGCATAATTTTCCAGAGGGAGCTGTGCTCAGATCAGGAGAGGGCAGAGTCTCACCTACAAATTCTCACCTGACAGATCATCAGCTTGGCATCTCTCTGGTTAAACAGAAGTGAACAAGAAAAGAGGAAGTGGAATAAGGACTGAGACAGAGAACCCCCAAGCTCCCCCACTGACTGTTGAGTCCTGCTTTCTTGCAGTGCTTACTGCACCACTCACTCTTTAGCTTTTAAGTAAGTTCCTTCTAACTTTGACCTGCTGTTTCCTGCCAGGACTGCTAAGCCACGAGTGCAGAGTCGCTTCCTCTGGGCCAGTTCCTCAGAGCACACTTCCACACTTCCATGGCTGCCACATGAAGTTAGCTGAAGAAAAAAAAAAGTTTTCTCTTGTTTTCACTGGAGTTATTCCCAGTGAAATTTCCAGGCTACTCCAGTGTGTTATAAAGGGGGTAACAAAATTATTCAGTGATCAAAGAGCTAAACTGCAAGTCAGAAGTCCTGGGTTCAATTTCTAACTCATATTCAACCAACACTAACCATATGCCCTCTCTATGTCTCCACACACTCGAGGGTTTAAATAATAACAATGACACTCAAAGCTACTCCTAAACAAATAAGAAGTTTATGAAACATCACAGAAGCAGAAAATATCGAGGCCACGTTTGACCCATGAGCTTCACTAGGTAAGTGCAGAGCTTTGTCCAAGTGACAGGCTGGAAGTGGAGGAGCTCAGCTCAGCTGCTATCTAGCTCAGAAATCACTGTACATTGTTTGCAAACTTATCAGGAGTGACTTGAATTGTGAATTAGCTTCAGCAAGGCAGCTGGCAGGCTGCTGAGGCATACAATGCTTGCTGAATCTGCACTTCCTGCTGGAGACGTGCAAAGGAGAAGGCAAACTATGAAAGAGCAGAGAAACCGCTTCCAGCTCCAGTCAAAACTACGTGCAGCACAGGCACAACAAGGCCAGTCACTGATCCAGGGGCCAAACCAGAATTCGCAGCAGCACCAGTGCTGATAGTACTCAGCCTCAGAATAGCACTTGCTGTGGAGGGATCCCAAAGCCCTTTGGGAAGATCATGAGGTTCCCCCACTTTCCCCCAGCTCCTTTCCGGACTGGGTAAGGTCACAGAGCTGGAGGGCAGCAGTTGGACCATCCCAGCCCACACCGTGACCCTGCAGGCAGCTCTCACACACAGCCCAGAGCTGGTACTGCCCCCTTTCTCATCTTGGTTTTCAGTAAATAACCAAATCTCTGTCAAAAGCAGCAGCAGACACCAAGACCCATTTTGGCTAGTCCTACCTGAGCACTCACCTGGACAAGGCACCAGAACAGGGCTCCATGGCTGGACACTCTCCATGCAGGCAGACATTCCCTGTGTGCTGCAGGTTGCAGAGCTGAAGCTACTGTACGTTCTCCAAGATCCAGGTCTGTGTGTGCCCACTTGGAGAAATAACAGGAAGATGCTTTCTGTGTGCAGTCTGATGGGAACACTGCAGCATCAGCACTTGGGAAAAAACCCAGCTTGTACACTGCAATACCCCAAACCCAACCAAAACGTGCCACAGCAGGCTCCTGAAAGGATCCACGGGGCTGGGAAAACAGCCAATATGCAATGTACTCATAGGAAAGCTGTCTTGCTGTGAGTAGGGCCTATTCATTCATTTCAGGTTGTCAGTAAATTTGATCCAAGTCCCCTCTAGCACGGGATTGTATTATCCTTACAGCCACAGAGAACCATTTTTAAAATCAGCTTTAAGGTTATTAGAATGAAGAAGTCCAAACCTTAACTCAGGGAAGTTAGTGTTAACTTTGAAATTAAGAGGTTACCTTGTAAGTGAAAAAGAAGAAAACATTAGAAGCTTCTAGCAACAGAAGCTGCAGAGTCAGTGCAGTTCAGAACACCTCAGGCAGTATTACCACTGCTCACCAAAAGCCGTCCTGTGCTTTGCAAGCCACGAGACGCCATCCCGTGGCCATCCAGAGCTCCACAAACTTCCCGCAGCTGGTCCTAAGCTCCCAGAACAGTCGGGGATGTGCTGTTCGCTGGCACTGAGGCTCGCTCTGTGTCCTTCATGCTCGATGTTCTTTGTTGCTAATGTAAAGCAAGGCCGAAAAAGTTCTGCTACTTCCCCAAAAACACGCCCAGAGAGGCGCAGACTGTAGGATCCAGAGCCCAGAGCTTCTGGGGCACCTTTGTCCCACTCCCACACCCTTAATTTCCCTCTCATTCCCGCTCTGCCCCCAGGAAGAGTTTTGCCCACATCTAGGACACGTTTGACAGAAGTTGACAATCCTGTGCACTAACTCGTCAGCTAAAGACACAAAGCTGAGCTTCCAGCCTTGCTTTGGTTGTCCAACAAACACAACCACTGGTGCAAAGTCAGTGTGAAGGGGCAGGAGGGAAGCTATGCAATCCCATACAAATTCAGCTACCCTTCCGTATCCCTCCTTGTTGCGCATCCAGCTCACCCTACCCATGCTCCTTTCATTGCTCAGCTGTTGTGTTTTAATACAGGAGGGGGAAAAAAGAAAGAGGAAAAAAGTAAGTGAAGAAGCAAAAAGAGTCCTCAAAGGCAAATGTTTCCTATTACAGCACTAGTTCTTTCAGGGCCTTTGATGTTGCTTCTCCCACACAAAGCTGTTTCTTTCACAGTCTGTTCTTGCACACGAACAAGATGTTACACATACTCTACATAGAACATCCTCAACTCTTATTCAAAGCACATTTGTCCAACTCTCTGTACCTTGTAGCATTTCACAAACCAGTACTCATACATCATAGGCACACAGGCATTTTTATTCTAGCTCCCCCTTTTCACATTTATATTTCTTCCAAATCCATGGAGGTTCTGGTTATAGATAGGGAAGTGTTGACATTACTAGGGTTGAGAGCAAGCTGTTAAGTTCATGGCAATAGCTGAATTTTGCCAAAATTTTAGGGACTTGCAGAGCTTTGTCAGAGGCTAGATCAAACATTTCTATTTAGATGCTGGATTAGTTAACTTTCATTACATCCTTTATTTTACTTGAGCCCACAACTTTTAATACCACCTCCTTCCTACTTGCCGATCACAAACCCTAACTTTTGCGTACTGAAAAATTGCTGAGCACATGTTGCATTGATAAACAATTACAGTTCTCACGACAAATTTAAATTGCAAATTATTTGGGGGAAGGAAAATATTTTTGTTCTAGCACAATAGGGTTTTTGTAATCTGTGTTCCAAACACAAATAATAGCTGGGAGCTTCTGCCAACTTACTCAACTTTGGTGGTAGCTCAAAAGTGGTGGCAGAATGCAGGAGCCTTCATTATGTAATGCAAGGTTTAAGGCACTCATCTTCTGAAAAATATAATCTCATGTCATTGCCTTCAAGATTCATTTAATTCATGTTGTCAACGAGGACTTCTGCATGAACTATATCCAAACACCTTGCAGAATCAGAACACAAAGGATAATTTTTCCAGAAAATATTGCATTATCTGAAAAATAATCAAAAATACTAAACTCTGTTATACCCCAAGATGAGAGACAGGCAAGAGTCCACCAGGAATTTTGCCACAGCTATTCAGTAAGATAGGCAACCTATGGTAATTAGGAGTAAATCATAATTGTGTTTTATAAAAGGTAGTACAACTTTAGAGCCCTCAGAAATAAGCTAAGGAAGAACAACAGTGTTAGAACTCTTGTACAATGTAAGATGATTCTTTTTGGACAGACAGGAACTGCTTGACAGCCTGGTGTCACTAACTGCCTGTGGAATCACAGGAACTGTCACTGCAAACTTAGGCAGACACCAAGAGAGACCTGGCCTGGTTGGTCAGAGATGAACAAAAACTTGTGGTCTTTCAGTAACAAATCCATACTTTACAGTAAGTAGACTTTGGAGGTGGAAGCACATTAGGGTTTTTTGCTGCTACTAAAAATATGCTCAAAAGACTATTGCCTGTGTTTACAGAAAGAGCCTAGTATCAATCCAGCCAAATTGGTTCACTAAAAATAGGCATTTCTTTGTTCTCTGTTTTCAGGTCTCATTTCTTTTAACCCCCCACAATCGTTTGTGATCATCCAAACTAACATGCATTCTTTGTTAATAGCAAGAACCCACCTCCTCCCCATCTCCAAACTTTATAATGCAAGAACAACAAACCAATCTGCTCCAGGTTTTAAGTGAAAATGCTGGCCCCGGAATGCTAATCAGAGGCAAGACTTAGACCAAAAGGCTTTAAGATCTAAGAGCAAGTAATAAAAAGCAGCTTGAATGCAAAAAGGGTTTGGATTGAAACAAGAGACTTCCGGCAAGTGCCCAGTCCACTCTAAAGGGGTAAAGGGATAGCCTTGAGGTGCAGGGACACTTTACAGTGGCTTCTGTGCCTTTGCATTTATAGGAACAGCAGCTGTGTCCCTGCAGCAAACCCCAGCTGTCACCCTTAAACCAGCTCTGCAGCGTAATTACTCCCTCGGAAAACAGACCTGCTCTAAAAATTAACTACTTCAGATTACAGCCTGATGACAAACCTACTTGTTGGGACCTTTGGGAATTAGACAACCAGCCCTTAAGGAAACTCAAACACCAAACCCCTGCCCTCCCCAAAACCAGCTGGAATGGAGGCAATGCTTCTCCAATCCTGATTGGCAAGCAAAGCTCTGTGTTTTTGGAGTGGATTAAGCAAAATAGCCCTAGACTTGCCCACAAGGAGCTTTTTCCTCTAAGTCTGAACAGGGAAGGCCCCTGAGAAAAGTCTTAGTTGTCTAAAAAATGCATTTTTCCTTTGAAAATTAGCTGGGTAAGATAAACTCAAGGCTAAAACTTAATTTGTAGTTAGGGGAGCAAGTCACTCCTTCCTTCTCACTGGGTCTTCTGATACCTCCAGTGACGCATTTTACACTGAATTTGTTAAGGATTATTTAACAAGCCTCAAGGGAGACTGACTCAGTGATAGGCAAAGTTCCTTTTCATCTACTATGGTCAGCTGCCATTCATGCAATAGCCTTGAAATACAAGGGGCAGTTTGTATAGCTCCAAACATATTCCTTGGCCTTTACTCCAAAAAAGCAAATGCAACAGGCCTATGACTTCATTAAATACTTGAACTCATGTTAGTGCAAAGCTTTTTTATTATGAAGTTACCAGGAAAATTATATGCTGATGAAATTCCTTCTAGGAAGGCAAGTTCTCATTTTTGTTGTCACACAACTTATTTGCAGGGTCTACAGATAAGAATATTTGCAAAAAAGAAAAATCCCTGGCCCAGTTTATTGTGTTTGTGAACCTCAGTTCCAAATCTGCCTGAGACTGCTCAAGTTCATCTCTGAAAACAGCCCCCAGTGTGGACCTGCCTGGAGAAACAGGCCAAGCTAAAGCCTTGCATTCAAAATGTTTTTAGCATTTTTATTTGTTAAAATGAGTTCTCTATTTTTATCACTAATTACAAAATATTTTTTTAAAAAACCTGCTTTAGTGTTTTTATGCAGTATAGAGTTCCTTGAGCCTTTCAAGAATGAGTTTTCCAATAAAGTCTGCAGGACTCAGATTTACATTCTCACCCACTGACAGTTTAATTACTTTCATTGTAGGAGAAAGTATTTAATCATATACAGTCAGGAAAACAGCTCCTTAAATACAGGCTTTTGGGCCCATGATCCTCCAATTTGAAATTCAATGAAGGAGAATGAAACATGCACACTGTGATCCATTTCCTGATGGAGAACACTTGATATTATCAAAACATACAGAGTTCCACAGCTGACACACACATTTGTTTAAACCATTGGTAAAATCCTTCCAGCATTTTAAGGCCATGAAAGGACTCAGCAGTGCTCTGGATATGATCTAAAGGCAGTGCTGGACAATGAGCTGTACAAAGACATTTGCTGTAATGCTGTGTTAATTAATATATTTAAAATAGTCCATCTAAAATGGCTGCTTGAATTGCACAGGTATTTTTAACTTAGTTCTCAACTATTACAACATTAAAGGTAATTCATAATTGTGATTCTCAACAACAGATACGCACTAATGATCCCTTACAAAAAGAAGTGGAGGAAAGATGGGAATTCTTAGCCACTCATCATGGCAATTCAGCAGAAATAAGACTGGTGAAGTCATAAAACCAGTTATTAAATGTCAATAATTATACATTTAAGCTGACTACAAGCCCCACCTGGCCGCCTTTCCCAGCTGGTGTCTAATGCCCTCTGATAAGGCAGGTAACAAATCCAGAAATGTAACTTTTAGTCAGAGTATGCTACAGTATCAAAGAACCCCCTGAAGCAGCGGAAACTCCAATGCAGTTAAGTATCAATAATCAGCATAGGAGGAAACTTGGTTTCAAAATGAACAAGTTCGAAGAGAACCTGGGCCTACCTTGGGCCTATTACACAGCGACATCCATTCGTTCTGAAACAACAGACACAGCGAGTGTGTGCATTACGTATATATTTTATAAAAGAGCAAAGTCTTTTCCCAGACCTTCCCAGAGTGGGGAATACCCAGAACACTACAAAAAACTGCTGTAACAAGAGTGACTATTTGTGCGCTCGCTTTATGCAGATTACATTTGAATGTTTACAGAGGCCAGCACTCAGATAGGACTCCCCACTAACAAACAAATCTGGAATACATCAATTGTACAGGTAAATCAGCCAAAATTAAGCAACAGCTATGCTCTTCTCAGGTTTAAGAAAGCATGCAATGATTTCCCCCCTCCTGCCACCCCTTGTTCAGATTTCCACACATCACAGTACCAGTAGAAGCACGATAGAGGGGAGCTGGGGCACAGGTAACAGAGTTGGATTGTATCACAGACTGTTTATCAATATTTTGCAAATGGAAAAGCAGCCTTCTTCAAGCACCAAGAAGGCAGAGAAGATATAGGCATGAATAAAAAAATAATTGACTTAAGACATCAAAAGTTCAAGAAATAGCACTGTGCATATATAAATAAAATTAACATTCAGTACTGTAGAGCTCATTTAAAAATGGCACCAATGGACAATATTTTACAATATGCACATTTATTTGAAGTGGGGAACTAATGCTCCACAGGTGGACATGATCATACAAATAATAGTGCCACTTTTGGCCCATTCTGGTACTTCTTACAATTTAATGGAAACACTTTTAAAAATAATCTGGTATGTACATGTCTTCTGGATACCCAACAGCTTCTTCAGAACAGAAAAAACTATGGTTCTCCCCACCCCTTTTAGCCAGACAATATTGCCAGAGATTGTGCTCACATCTAAAGCACATAATTCTTACTTTAAATTCAGTGCTATTTTCTTTCAGAAAGATCACAAGTTGTACTTTTAGGTAACAAAAGCATTTATGTTACAAACATTCAAAAATGGAAGCTTATGATTCTGGCAGACAATGTTGCGTATTAAATACAAACCAGCCAGCAATTACTGAACATAAAAAACTTATTCAATCATAAAAAAATACTATAATTCATCACCACAGACTTTTTACAGAGTTATAAATAATAAATAGCATAACACAGTAGATTACAAACGGATTTATTTTGCCCCGTTTTAGTCTTTAAAAAGTAAAATATCTGTTCCTACCTCAGACTGACCAAGGTACTGTATCAAGACTACTCAGAGCTCATATCCAATCCAAAGCCTTTCCTTAGGAATAGAACATTTGCTGAACTGTTTGCTCTGCTCATGACCAACAAAGGGACGAACTCTGCCCAGAGCAGCTGCAAGGGGTCTCACCTTGGCTGCCCCTCGGAGCTGGGGCTGCCCCCAGCACCTCCACACCTCAGAAAGGAACACTAAGGGATGCAGCACCGCCGACAGACTTGGGTAAGCACTCTATAAACAAGCTGTACACAAAGGACTTTCCCCACCCACCCCTCTGGTTTACATTCCATGATTTTGTAACAATGTCCCCTAAGGCACAAAAATGCTTATGACCTCAATGCCACAGGAGACATCGATGGTGCCAAACATGGTTCTCCTACACAGTAGTTTAATTAACTTAGTTATCTGCATTGTATGTCTTCTGTCGAGGTGTGGATTAATTTTTCCTGGCCAAATCTTACTGAATAATGATCTTATTTCATACAATCTCTAAGACAAATATTCTGGGAAGAGAACTATGCAGCTAATTTAATCATGCTTGTAGAGTACCACTATTTCTTCACTGATGGCAAAAGTGACAGTCATTAGTTATTTTGCTGTGGGGTTTTTAGTTTAATGTGATAGAGTAAGATTTCCACACCCAATGTGGTCTTCTGTAAATGAATTCATAAAAATGACTAGCAGCACTAAGAAAATAAAATATTTTTCTCCCTTCTGTAACAGAATTTGAGGCTAGCAACTGAAAAAAAAAAAAGCAAGAATAATTTTACTCAATAGTAGAAGTGCCAGAGAATAAATTAGTATTTGCAAATCCTTCCAAACCAAGTTATTTCCCTAGACATAGTTACCATGATAATGATAGAAGTACATTCCTAAAAATTGCAACACTAATAGGTAGATACCTATTCCTGGAATAAAAAAGTGTATGCAAGTTCCTGAAAGCAGAAGTTAGTATATTATCAGCAGACATCTTGTTTAAAAAATAAATTCGCAAAACCAGACATCAATATGGTCTACAACGTCCATTAAATGGATAAATTAAAAAAAAAATCACTGGAAAGTAGCCAAGGATTACAGTAACAACATTTTTTCCTTTTAATAAACCTCATATGAATGGTTCAAGGATCAGAGTTCGTTTCTCTGTACCAGTGTACAGGAAGGAGACAGCACAGCCAGACACTGACTCAGGACTTGGTAAAGTCACTTGGGTGAGAAGTCATCCATCAGAATGAACGAGGAGCAGGAGTTGGAGCAGGTCACTGGAGACTCTGTGGCGATGCTGCCTTTAGTCAAGGAATCAGAGGAAGAGCCAACACTGCTGCTACTCCCGTCGAGAATATCAGAGGACAGGCTGGGGAAAGGGATAAAGGTCCTTTAGTGCAGGGGCATGAGGCTCTGAACAAAGCTGACATGCTTCCCCTTGGACAGGACTTGTAGGAGATCTATACTACCACTCAGTCTTTACTGCAAGACTGGCAGCCCTGAAAACTCCTTGTTTTCTGTAGCATGTTAGAGATATTCATGCTCCTCATGGGAATGAGGAGCAGAATCATTGTGGTTTTTTAACATGCAGAATAAATTATGAAGCTGGTTTTAATCAGACGTAGAAAGGAGGTGACAACAAATAAGTATAAAACCTTAAAAGCTTATAGTAAATGAAAAGTAATAAATTAATCAGCAATGCAAGACAGACGTCATTACCTAGATGGTAGGCTCTTTAACACGGCACCACTTAAAGCAAGATTGAGACCTGTTTTTCCTCACAGAATTACTGTATTTTCATTCTGAAGTTTAGATACAAGATCCCAGAGGGTACATAAATTGATAATTGATACCATTGCAATTTAGGGGGAAGCACATGGAAGAAAACAGTTCCAAGTCTGCAGGTAAACTAAAATTATAGTAATAACAGCTGGTATTTCTGAATACTTCATATCTGACTCAACACAGAAAGACCTTAGTATTTTAAGATTGTAGTAAAGATAACTCTAAAAATCATGAACTTAGGGACAGGAACACTTAAGTACTCACACACAGTTTGTAAGTATTCAGCAGAGTGCCACAGACACTGTATGACCTGTGCCTACAACATACTGTAATGACGAAGCAAAGTAACTTTGCTTATGAATCAGCAGGGATTTTGTAACAATTATATGCAATGTAAAAGCTTCGATACACAAAATCTAGGCCAGTCTGCTCAGGAAAATTGATCAAAGGTAAAGGACCATTGTCACAGAACATTACCACAGGATAGCACCCATGAATACAATCCTCAAGATACACACAAAGTATCTTTTTCCTGGGGAAAAAAAACCACTAGAAACCTTTTGATAAATGCATATTCCCTGTTTTGGCATTTCAGGGCACATGAAATATTTTACCATGAACTGAGATCGGTCAGATGTGTAACATCTGGAGAAAGCATGTTGGTTGTTCCTTGGAAAAGTCTCTTTGGCTGACTTTCAGTTTCCATTTCACCTAAGGAAAACAGTGTAAATAATCAAACTCACTTGAGTCTCTGGAATATCCATTTGATATTTGTCTGCTGTAAAAGAGGGGTTTGACTTACAACACTCCAAGGTTGCATTTGTAACGCAAGTTCTCTAATTCAGTTGACCTAAGACATTAATTTGATTATAGCTGTTGTTCACCCTCAGCTAAAACCTCAGCAGTATCTGAGGGGCTACAATGATCTCAAAGACATAAAACTTGCTGCTTGTACTGCAATGAGACAAAATAATCTAAAGCAAACTAATTACCACGACCTAGTTTTAAGTAAACAGCTGAGATGAGGTAACCAACATAAGTTAAAATATGAAGTTTTAAAATTGTGATTATGAAAATAAGAATGACAGCTGGGTTCACCCTCCCCTGTACAACAGTGGGAGTTTCACCTTCCCCTGTACAACACATTCTCATGCATGGGTACTTTTACAGGAAAGCTGAATGGAATAAATCTGTCAAGTGGAAGCATTTCCACTTACTCACTATGGATCAGACTGTCTTTGTACCTGTAACCATCTACAGAGACCACGAGATTAAATATGATGGGGAGAATTCATGTAATCTGTTTCTAATCGGCCGTGAGAATAAACAGGCTCACTAAGAGCTGCTCTGCAACAGGTATTTGAAAATATCATGAACTTGAAAATAAAAACAAACCCCACCATCTCACCTACACTGTATTTTCATTCTTACTTTGGAGACGAAAAGAAGCATGAAATGGCAATAATTTTTCTGGCTTTTACCTACTTTGCAGTAGTTGCAGTCAGTTTGAAACACACAGAGGTTAAGCATTATAGGAAACCAGTCTATAAATTCTACAATAGAATCACACTGTGACATTTCATAGAAGACTGGTAACTTCCAAAATTTTAATTTCCTTCAGCCCACAGGGATATATTCCTGTCTTAACGCAAGGAATAACTGCTTCTAGCAAGCAGAAAAAGCAAAAAAGTTTATAAAATACTTTGTCTTACATAAAAATGAACAAAACACCAATTTAGGTAACACTTTTGCCCCTTAAATTTCACAGAGACAAATCTGCACTGCTAAAACACATTGCAGAGTCCACTAGTATTAATACCCTATGGCAGTGAAAAATTCTTCAGTTCATTGCTTTCCTTCTCCTACCATAAATCTACAGGTAAAATTCAGAAAAAAACAGGTCCACATATTTATGAAAAGAAAGTTCATTTAAATGGATTAGATGCTTCAAAACGAAGCAACATTTTGAAAATTCCTCGATATTTCAAGTAAGAAAAAGAAAACTCGTATCTCCACTTTGTAAAAGATGCTCCATGGGAGCATATGGATTTGGTGAAGAAAGGCCTGTCCCTCTACTTGCACTGCTTTTCCAGTTTGTGTAAAGTGTGAATATTTACTCCTTATTGATCATCTAGACTAGTAAACTTTTGTTCCATTTTAGTGCCTTTAAAATGCTCAGAAAACAAAAGCCAAGACAAAACTGACATCTCAGAGAAAACTTGTCTCTCTCCTCTGTCAAATCAGTATCAGTTACACAATGTTCTTTATTTGACAGGACAAGCAGCGCTAAAGAAAAGCCAAACAACAAACAGTAACTTTTCTCAAAGCCTAAATGTAAATCTTGTATAATAAAAGGACATTTTTTGTGCAGGTAAGAATGCCTAAATTTAAAAAAAAAAAAGGCAGAAAGGATAAGCAAAGATAAAGGTACACGTTAAGAATATCTCATTCTTACAGTTCTACTATGGCGATTTTTTGGGGATGTTACTTGAAAATCTCTAACATGAAACAGTTCCAGGAAAGAATGTGTTTTCCCCACTTCAGGAGGAAAGGGCACTGATCTATTCAACTTCTCTAAACACTCACCTTCTGAACTTTCAGAGTGAAAACAAACATTCAGTACTAAGTTTAGAAGACACTGCATGATAAGCAACATTCCTAAGATGATCTGAAGGGTGTGCACTGTTCAGTGGTACTTGTAGGAATGTTATGAACATTCGTAAGCTCTGACATTTAATTTGATATATAATAGTTTGCCTCTTTCAAGCAGTAGATGTTTTTGAAGTTTTTTATTCCTGTGTTTTAGACCAGCTATTTTACATTGTATTTCTGAGTTATGCCTGGCAAATTCCACTTCACTGTGGCTACAAGTGCATTATATTTACAGAGTAACAAAAAAATGTATCCAGCTAGAAAACTACATCCATTTTAAAACATCTGGTAAGGTAAATACACATACCTTTTCTTTTAATGGGGCCAAGAACACTGGGCCTGATACAGTTGATTGGACTTTGACTCCTCCTGCTGAAAAGAGAATACTGAAAGTCAGGCCTGTAAAGGTTCCAATGTGCATCAAATCAACAGAACTGCAGCATATGACGCATTCTTCAAAACTATTCCTGCACAACTGGAATTCTCGTGGAATGTAAATACGTAGATAACAAATACAGGCTGCCTATTAGAGCAGATTATCTGCCACAATAAATGTTGTGGGTTCTCTAAGGTTTTCTCCTTCCCTTAGTGAATCACATCCTCATTTCAACTCTTTTCTAAATTTTGTAGTGTATTTATATAAAACTAATCTGCTGACAAAGTTAACTTGAAATAACTGAGAACTTCCCCTCAAGTTACTAAGTCTAGTTTAAAGCTGACATATGCTCTGTAAGAGTACACACACACAGCTGCCACTGGTAAAGGCTGAACTTTCAGTGCATTTTTATGTGGCAATGCTTTGGCAGTTGTAAAACTGAAATCTCCTTTAATGCCCTAACATCAACTTTTATTAAGCTTTGGCTTAAATGCTAATGTTAGCACAACAGACACTCATTACTTACTTGCAGAATCGCCTTGTTGGGCTGGGAATAGGGCTTGGAGGTAATCCATTACTGCTCACAAACATCTGCAATGATGGTGAAAAACACTGCTGCAAGAAGAAAGTTCAAATGAAGATAGTTCAGAATTTCCTTTAAAATACTCAGTTACACTCCACCCTCCAAAATAAACATCCAAAGCTAGCAACAGACTATCCAAATTATCAAACATAATCTTACAAGTACTAGAATTTAACTTACAAAAACATACTGGCCCATGCAATTCTGCTCAGATTAAGCTAAAATTTAAACCCACAAGAGAAGTAAAATTGAAGTAGACACTGTTCTCTAAATAAGAGAATTGTTTCTGCTTTTACATTTAGAAACAGTAGTACAGTACTCAGGACTTACTTCTGTCAAGGGGCTTGTTAAACAAAGTTTACTCAAATACCTCTGATTTGAAAACTGACAATGTTCCAGAGTAAAACAAGGTATTTAGCTCTGTGATTCTGCAGCTGATTTGATCTTAGCCCATGAATACTTCTAGCTAAACACAACAATCATTCTGTCAAGTTATCTGCTAGTGCCTGACAGTCAGAAATCCAACGGTACAGGACCAGCTGCCAGCATCAGTGTTTTCCCAGGAACACATTTACCTAGCACTCATATGTGGCTGTTACAGGCACCAATCCGGCAGGACCACACAGACTGTTCCACTCTTTATACAAAACAAGAATCACACAAGAGGGTGCAAACAAGGTCAAGCAGCCCATCTTTAATCCCAGTTGCCAGTTTCTCTGTGCTACATTTCAGTTTTCCAGTCCTCAGTGGAAAAGTATTTTATCTAACATCCACCTCTTTCTCTTGCATATGCCACCAGTTTTCAGTATGAGTTCAACACACCCAAGTGCTCCTTCAGAGTGCATTTGTGCCTTCCTTTCCATAACTGATGGACACATTTTCATCTCTAACCACACAGATGTGCAGTCCAATTTTGCTGCTTCTTCCCCAAAACCCCCCCACTTCTGCACCTGGAGATCCTGTGCAGGTGCACATGATCATTTTCATGACCTCTTCCAGCTTTCCTAGAACCAGAACCCAAACCCATCTAAACATTGCACAAACAGCAGTAACTGGAAACATCCTTACGCTCTACAGAGTCCTAGATGGCAAACATTTGATTCTAAGAAATCAACAAAATATGGATTTTGCTTTTTTAAACTACAGAACAATTTGTGAAGTTATACATCTTGACAGTTCAGCTTGCTCTAGAATTCTGAAATATTGTCTCTTCACTTATCCTACCTTTCCTATTCCTCTTGTAGGTGAAGGTGCAGGTGAAACTGGAATGAAGTCTATCCTCTTTGGGGAAAAAGATTTCTCAGACTTGTCCAAGTCATTGTCGCTCTGTGAATACAAGGTTTCAGACTTAGCACTGGCAAGGACCTTACCTTGAAATCCAAGGCACAACCTTCTAATGGAAAGTCACTGGGTCAAATGCACAAAGTAACTAAAACAGATAAGCTTAAATTCTTCTTAAATTATTTTCACAGTTAATTCCTCTCTTTCCCTTAAATTCGTCATTTCAGTGTAAAAGTAGAATTAAATAGGAAACATCTATAAAAAGATTACCAGGCTCAAGCTTTCCTCCCATGACTGGCTTATCTGCATTGCTGTCTGCACTTCCCTAGAATACAAAAAACCCCATCAGTAGCTACAAAGAGGATAACTCTGGCTACTTTATCACCTTCTTTCAGTAACACTCACCTTTCATGTGCGGCTTCTCTGTTCATTAAATCCACTCCTTCCTCCTGCAAGAGATAAATGTCCTAAGTCTTCCTGTAACATTTGATTCATCACAGGTACTTCAAATAATACTCATAATTCCATTATTTACCATCAGGATTGAAATATGAACAGCAAAACCACTACAGAAAGACAGGACAGCCACCAGTCCAGCTCACTGTTTCTCTTAGATCAAATACTTCTAAAATGCAAGGTAGCTTAAACACAACAATAAGCCTTGCAAAGCCACTTCCCTGTTGAAATTAAGTTTTAAGATATATTCCGTTTTCTTTAGTACTTGAATGACTCAATAGGAAAGAAACCCCCACTGTGCAAGTACTTCAATTTCATATAGCAGTTTTCATTCTGTTACTGAAGTTAAAAACTCCACTTACCCTTCTGATCTGATGAAGTCGGCTGCTAGGAATACGAATAGGAGATGATGACAAGAACTGGAAAAGAAGGGACAGCCACAATGATTAAACCACACATAACTGCTTGCACACACACAATTTTTTCTTGTCAACTACATTCGTAGGGAGCTCAAAATAGTAAACTTCCTAAGAATGTGTAGAGCTGCACAACTACATGCGGATGACTCAAACCATGTTGCAAAGAAGCAAACACTGACCTTCAAAGGAAAAGACTTGTTTCACCACTCACAAATTCCTTGTTTCACTCAGCAAGTGACAGGGATCTGACTTGCAGGCAGATACTGCTCAGCATATCAAGCACACAAATGGCTACAGATGCCACTTAGACAAGGGAGACACTACAAATGAAACTGTGATTGTTACACAAGCCCCCACTGCCCAGGATATGACGAACTCCTGGAGGGCACCTTACTCAACCAGCAGGCTATTGTAAAGGATAAATCTCAGTGCTTCAGCTCAGTCTTGAACAACACTCCCTGAAGCTTAACTTCTGCAATTTCTCAGTTGTGTGCAATTTTATGCAACTCATTCCTCTGGAACTCTAACACCACATATAAATGGGCCAACAGTTCCCACTCATGATGGCCGTGTGTCTAATGTCACATCTGCTGATGAGCTCCAAAATTCTGGATTCTTAAGAAATCTCACAACAGAAGACTTTGAATTAAAAAATCCCTATCACCTTTCCTGAATAGAAGACATAGAGGAAACTTAAGTCAGGACTTGAGGGTTTTGAGAGAAGCAATATTTAATCTTCACTACCCTCAGATAAGACAGAAAAATTTCAGTGGAAGAAGCACAGAAATCCCTCACCTGACAAGGAGAGAGCAGAAAAAAAAATGCAACATCTTTGAAAACTTAAACAACTGCAGTAGTGTACACTACCAGACTTTATAACAAAGAACAACAAATAAATTCCTCTTCTTTCAGTGATTTTCTGAGGTCTAGTGTTCTGTCTTTGCAACAGAAAAGCTCTACATTAAACAGGTCAACAAAGAACTGTGACTCCCTCATCAATTTTTCACAAAAAGTAAAACACGCTTTCAAGACTTTAAATTCTGGCAGAATCTTATTCTTCTAACACAGTTGGGTGTAAGTTAACTTTAAAACACACAGTCAACACACCAGTAATACTTCATTATAGGTTGCACTTAGAGGTGAAAAAATGCTTATTCTGCAGCTTGGAAGCTTGCTAGGATACTTGGTGCAAATACAAACCAAGTTAAACTTCATTTCTCTACCCCAATTACTCCTTGTTGTGTGTAAACATGACATGCTTAAGATTCCTCACCATTCCATGACGGGTCATAACTGTTGTGCTGTTCCTGCGAGTCCGCAACACGTAAGGCTGAAACACCTGGGAGTTGTCACTGCAGGGGGAGAAAACAAAGTTCTGTGAACAGCTTTTTTGCGTGCGCTTTACTTGAAGCTCCGCAGTGCAGTGACATGCGCTGCAGTCTCCAGAGCGCTGAAAACATAATTTTAGCTGAACAGGAACACTGCTGGGAGAGCGGCGAGCACCTTCCGTAAGCCGAGCGGGGACAAGGGGGCACTGGCGGCCCCGCGGGGCAAGGGACACGATCACAGGCCGCTGAGGGAGCGCCGGGCCTGGCCACGGCCCGCGGCGCGGCCGGCGAGCAGCGGCTACCCCAGGGCTCGATGTGCCGAGCCCCCCGGGCCCCTCACCTGAGCCNCAGCGCCGCATCCCGGGGGCGGCCCGGGGACGGCCAATTCCTCCAGCAGCTGCTGCCGGTGCCGCTGCCCGCGGGGCGGTGGGAGCGCTCCCGCTGCTCCCGGCGCTTCCCTCGGTGCCGACCGCGCTCCGAGCCCGCCGCCGCCGTGCACTGCGCACGCGCGGGGAATCGGGGCGCAGGCAATACCGCCCGCCTCGGAAGGCGCATGCGCGGTGGCTCCACACCCCGGCACTGCTTCTGCGGCGGGAGAGCTCCCGACAGCCCCCGGGGTGCCTGCGCGTGCTGATTGGCTGCGCGAGGAGCGTGTGTGTGTTTGAAACGCCGCACCGGTCGCTAGGACGCGCGCGCGGCCTGAAGAGCCTCAGGTTCGAGTCTCACCCCGGCCACAAACCCGGCGACTTTACTCCCGTTTTAGTGCGAAAAGGTTTTACAACCTTCTTCAAGATTAAGTCCTCTCCGACCTAAGTCCCGCAGGCTTTCCCAGTGTTTCCCCGCCTTACCTAGCTGGTGGAGCACTTACCAGAGCTTTGATTGCAATGAGAGTTTGCTCAGCTTTCAGAAATCTGGTGAAAAATTCATTATGAGATATGATCCTAATTCTTGACTATATTCAGCTTTCATACTGGCCTGGGCAAACTCACTCTGAGTGATCAAAGCATCGAAGTTTGTGCTTTACAATATTTTTCTGCAATAGGCTGCACTTGTCTTTTACATGCAGCGGGCTTCAGGGTCTTTCCCAGCACTAAATTTTAAAAGGTCTTCACTTTCTCTTGGGATAAAACAGTTCTTTTGCCAGAGTGCTAGATCTTGAAACTTTTAAGATGGAAAAGTTAGGATTTTTCATTATTTCAACTACTTTAGTTGGGAACACAGCTAGATGAATTATTCTCTTACTTTAAAATGATTGGAGATGCTTCTAGAAAAGTGGTTAGAACTCTTGTTTCTGTACCTTGATATTTATTATAGTACCTCCTTGCATTTTTTGTTAATCAAGACTCACTTGAGCATATTCCATTTTTCTATGTTTGGCGACTCTGTCTCATCAACTGCTTTTGATGCTTACATTTCTTTTACTGGAATGATATTATTAACAAAGACCTTTGGGCTGACATGCACAAAGATGCAGTTGAGTTAAAAGACTCTTGTAAGACTACATTTAAAATATTTACAGGATTTTTCGATATGTATTTATATTGAAAAACCCAGAGGAAAATTCCTTCTCTTGTATTACTGCTGAGGAGAAACACCTTTCACGGTCCTGTGCCCCTTACACTACGGCCTATCACAACTGGTAATGGCACCCTTCTGTGAGGTGATACAGAATTGCCATCTCCTGCAAAGACTGAGAAAGTAAATATCTAAATAATTTTGCTTAATTTCTAATAATTATCACCAGTCTGATTCACTGGAAAATTGGGATCTGCAGCTGCAAAAGGAATATACTCTTAATCACCACTGCTGCCATTCTCTAAAAGCAATAAGACATGTTTACAGAACCTGCACCGTTCTTGTCTGGTGCTTCAGCACAATCATTGCACAGCATGGAATAGCTTCCATACTTTCATTTTCCATGGCCAAAATTGCCTAAAAAGCAATTCAGCTGAAAGTTCCTAGCAGAACTTCTAGCTCTGAATGGAAATCTCACAAATATGCTGGTTCCCTTAATACAAAAGCCACCCTCAGGATCTGACTACTGCACTAAACTATGTGGATTTTGCTCATTATTTTTATTGTGGAGTTATTATATTATGTCCTTGCCACTAAGGGCAGCAAACGGCTTCAAATGCCATGTACCAGGATATTGTTAAGGAAAAAGTCAACAATATCCCAAATTTGGCTGAGAGCTCAAAAACATCTGCTCCGTATCCTCAAATTCTCCAGCGCCAGGCACATCATCCTATTGTCTGACCAGGATTTATTATAGCCGAGAGAACTTTAATGGGAATAATATGTACAAAGGAAAGTGGGGACTCTCAGGGTGACCCTCCAAAGGGCTGAGGAGAGTAATGAGGCAAAGGGAAGTGCCTCTGGGAGAGTTGTTCTGTGGAACAGAATGATGGAAATGAGGAAATCAAAAGTGGTTGAGTTAGATGAACAGCACCATGGCAGGAGGGGTTAAGAAAGGAGAGAAAATGTTAAACAGAGCCTTGGGAGGATACAGGTAAAGGACGGATATTCCCAGAGGGGCAAGAGAGACTGATAGAATGAGATAGATGAGTACAGTGATACAGAGGGACTGAAGTACTTGATGAAGTGGGAGGTGTTAAATAGTTTCAGGGAAATACTCTTGTGGGTGAAATAAACTCAGCCACAGTCACAAAATGCCATCAGCTTTAGACAATTTAGAAATTAGTAAGCATGAAGCCCATGAAAAAATGTTTTAGCTCTCCATAATCTACCCTCTTTCTTTGGTTATTTCTGTTCCTAAAGACTGCCTGAAACTCTCACTAGAAACAGACGAAGAGAAGGAGCACTTGTCATGAGGAAAGGCTGAGACAATTGGGGAAGAGAAGCTGTGGGGTGACCTAATTGTGGCCTTCCAGTACCTGAAGGAAATTTACAAGAAAGATGAAGAGAGATTATTTACAAGGGCCTGGATTGACAGGACAAGGGGGAATGGTTTCAAATCAAAAGCAAGTGGGTTTAGATTGCATATTGGGAGGAAGTTCTCCCCTGGGAGGATGGTGAGGCCCTGGCACAGGGTGCCCAGAGAAGCTGTGGCTGCCCCATCCCTGAAAGTGTTCAAGGTGGGGTTGGACTGGGCTTGGAGCAACCTGGGATAGGGGACGATGTAGAGCTACAAGGACACAATGCCCGTGGCAGGGGGATGGATCAAAATGGTTCTTAAGATCCCTTCCAATCCAATCCATCCCATGGTTAATGTCCTGTCAAGGCAAAGCAGATTCCCCACTTCTTCCCAAGAGTTAGGAGCCTCAGCGCTGTCCACCAGCCGATGTGGCATTGACCTTTCAATCTATTTCATCACAACCTTCTCTATATATAAACTAGGGCCACATGTAGCTACTGAAGTATTTTGAAAACGTTTGGTTTTAATCTTTACTACTGGAGCTGTCTAGGCCTGCACAAAACCATCCACCGGTATTTCTGTGAGCGACAACAGCTCGGTACGAATCCAGGGGCGGTATTTCCGCTGCCTAGCGATCACCGCTGTGTCCCTTGGCCAGGGAATTTTGGAGAACAAGCACACTCCGGGCACCTCAANGGACCTGGAGCTGCCGCCGGGGAGCGCCGCGGCCCCGGGCGACGGCGGCGGCCTGAGGCGGTCGAACAGCGCCCCGCTCATCCACGGGCTCAGGTGAGGGGCCCGGGGGGCTCCCGGCCCCGCCGTGCGGGGGCTCCGGGGATGCTCCGCGGGGAAAAGTGGGTTCCTGAGCTGTCCCGGGCCGGGAGGGATTTAGGGAACATAACAACGTGTGGAGGGGTGCGAGGAAGCCCGGGAAGACGGGCTTTGGTTTTACTGAAACGCTTTGTTTTCACCAAGGTCTGCTGTGTTGCGGAGAAACATCGTCCGCAACGTCAGAGTTGTGGCTGTTCTTATACATCGAATAACAATCGCGATGACTTCTGTAATGGATCAAGTCTGAACAAAATAAATCACTGCTCTGTGTATGATTGCAATGCTTTCGGGACATGTAAATGCTTTCGGGACAATCACGCAGATTTGGTCAGGAACGTAATTTGACGAAACCTTGACATAAGTTTTACATTTGGTGTACAACAGTGTGTCAGGTGATCAGGAATTTTCCTGGATACTAATTTCTGTAGTATGCATTACTGGGAGAAATACAACGTGTTGTGTAGACTCAACTTGTTGTGTAGGCACAACATCCGTGCTTGGATGTTGCCACCAGCCTGTGGCAGGTCTGTTAGCAGAAGGGTTGGGTGTTTGCCAGGTCTGGCTCTCTTCAGCTAACAGGGCAGAGTGTGGCAGTGGCAGGCGAGGGGCAGGTAAAAGCTTTCAGACAGGTAGGGTTTCTTGTAGAGTTCTGTTTGGGTAAGTTTATAGCCCAAATGGCTGTTTCTTATCTCCTCTGGGCTGTTGAGAATCTGGGAGAATGCCCCATCTGCTACATGGTGTGCCTTCCACCCAGCTGTAAGGTGGTTCATGCACTGCTGTTAATGGTGTGTCTGCATTTTGGGAGAGCATACTGACAATAAGTTTTATAAACTGTAGTATATTGCATGATAAGTATTTCTGGTGGATTGATTTTTTTCCCTTTCTTTTCCTGTAAGGAACTGGATATCAAGTGACGAACAAATCTCACATACCTCTTCTACCAAAATGGTTAACAGTGTCTGACAGTTCAGACAAAATACTACTTCTTGCCTATTCCATCGTGGTTTACTGTTAAGTGAATGTAATTTTGATTCTTTTTCATAATCACGATGAAACAAATCCCATTTTACATTTTGATGCACTATGGAAGAATTGTGTATGGCAACTCTCCCCTGGGAGGTTTCTGAGCAGGTAAACTAATTGTGTGACTGAGACAAGGTGTTTTTATAATCTCAGTCTTTTGTAAATTGGAAATTATAAGATGCTTCACTCTTAAAAAAACCCTCCAAACAAATGATTTAGTTCAGTCTTTGAGCAGATAGAAGGTTAAGCCTGAGCTCTTGCCTTGACACTGTGTATACACTATGAGTTAGGTGTTCATACAAATAAAACTCAAATGCCATTGAACTAATCTGAGGTGGTTGCAGTGGTTTGCCTGTGAGTTTGGAATTTTCCACCAGAATATTGTTTTTGCAAGATTGCAGCTCTTGGCAAGAAACTTCAGTTTTTCCCAGAATGGCTTTGTTGGGTAAATTGAAACAAAAGCTCTTGCTCTTGCACAGCTTGCTTTTTCTCCTCTGCCTCCTGTTTTGACTTCTTCATTTTTTAGTGAGGAACTTGGAAAATGAGTTGCTGTAGATCCAGAGAACAGTTATAAGTGGAATATTTTAGATCACAAAAGTTACCTTTCACAGAACTTTTAACTCTTGTTTTTGTGCGGAAAAATTCTGATTTTTAATGGGAACTGTAGTTTCCTGTGAAAAGTAAGAGATCTGAGATCTGAGATCTGACAAGTTCTGGTGGTTTTGCAATGGAGATTAAAGATAGGATTACTTGTAGGTAATTTTTTTCTCCTTCTCTGTTAGTTAGCACTGGGTATTGGACTCAGGCTATGGTAATGTGGGACGGGATTGTTCCAACCTGTTTTCTTGACTCAGACGCTGGATTTCAGGATGTGCTGTTTGGCTTGTATTTGCATGCCAACCAGTACACTTACACTGAAAAGAATTGTGGCTGTTTGCCTCAGCCAAAACTCATGTCTAAACATCATGTCACGGATCCCTTCAATTTCTCCTCTTCCATCTCTGTCAAATGGCAGCTGTTTGATCTCTCTTGGGCGTGAGCTGAGTGAAACTTCTTGGAAAACTGTAAATGATGTCTGGTCCTATATACCTGACATTTTGGAGAAGGAGAGTCTATGCATTTTTCTTAGCAGAAAGTACAGTGCTTGTGCCAATTGCTGTTGGCTTTTATTTCACAATATAAGCTTTATTTGTTTATTTTATTTACAGCTACATAAAAGCTGTCTAAAACTTATGTGTCTAACTGGTGTGTTTTAAACTAGAGGATTCTGACAATGGTATGTCATGAAGGTGCAGTGGGATTATCAGTCTTTACAGCAAGGTAGTGCTGCTGCTCAGATTAGCATTAAGGAAATTGTGTTTGTGGGGGATTTTTTGTTTATCCCAAGCTGCAGAAACAAAAAGATATAATGTGAATTCTTGTAATTTGAATCTAATTACAGTCTTACATTTGTATTTGTTCACCCGTGGAGTTCCTCACTGATTTTTAGACAAGAGGGTTACAGGGTTGTCCCTCAAAATTTCTTTGTAGCAACCATAAAATTTAGTTTATTTCTGCAGTCACATTCATAAAGTGCTGATCTTTGGTTGTTGAAACACTGGTGATGACATGACCAGTAAAACTTGCTTTAGGAATCAATAGAACTAAAATTGCCTTGAGAAAGAAGTTCATTTTGTGTCAGATAAATAATCCTATTACATTGCAATGGATACGCTGGTATGGGGCCTTAAAAACTGGGTTTAGTGTAAGTTTAACCTTTCCTGGAAAAAATGTTCAGAAGATATTAAATGTTTGTAGTGATAAGATTTATCAAGATGCTATATTTTCAAATTCTGTTTTATCTGTGGGATCTTAGCTGGTTTCAGTAAGTGCTTACAAGCCATTAAGACCTTTGTTCTCTTGAATGACATTTGAAGCAATATACAAGCAGCAGCCATTCCAAGCATAATAAATCCCCACAGTCTAAACAATTCCTCAGATATTCTGAGAACACAAAATGATTAATTGAAATCATTAATTGAAGTAGCTGGGAATTGGAGGATGAACGAGTTGATTTGCCCTCTCTGCCAACAACCTAAAAGAGTTCTTACCTACCTCTCTCTGGAGTGCTTTGTCTCAACAGGAGAGCTGTCACAGCATTTGGAACTGAGCTGATATGAAGAGGTGCTTTTTGCTGGGAAGGAAATGGCTTTTGCATTTGACTCGTGTTTCTTTTTGCAGCGATAACTCCCAGGTGTTCCAGGGCAGTGTCCTGCGGACCCGCAGGAATAGCACCACGGTCATGAATCGGCACAGCCTGGTAAGGAAACTCCCACACCAACCCCAACAGGTGCCAAGCACAAGTGTGCAAACAGGAATAAACAAAATTAGATTGCAGTCTGTGAAACTAATACCTCATTGCTTTCAGAAACAAGGCTCTACACTGGGACATTAAAATGCTGTAGCTATAATGAAATGTTACTTACAAATCATTTGAGTTGGAGAGTGCTTGTATTTCACTGTGATCATAACTTTGCTTGTAAAATAGATGTTCCAAGGCAGAGTAGAAAAGGTAGCTTGCTAAGAGAACAATTATATAACTGTACTGTTAACAGTAATCAATGTCTTCAGTGATTTCTGATGCTTAAGAAAAATGTGCAGAGAAATACTTCAGCAAAAGTTGGATCTGTAACAGAACCAAAATAGCTATATATGAGAAAGATTGGTGGAAAAGCCTTTCTCCTGCTGGGATGAAAAAACTGAAAGAAAGTGTTATGGTCAAGATTTCTTAATCAAGTCTCTTTCTTCATATTTTTAGAATGGCAGCTTAATGTAAAACTGTTTGTGCTTGTGGTCAAGGCAAGAGTAGAAGAAAACAAAGGCGAAAGCTCAAGTTTATTGTGTTTACTCCTGAAGATACTCAATTGTTCAGCTACAAAGATGCTAATTCAGGGTACCTTGCCCCTTGCTAGGAAGCAGGAGCTAATTTGCTGATGGGCTATTCTTCTGCCTGCCCCTCATAAATGTTCTAGTCTCATGGACATAACCAGTGTTTCCATCTTCATGGGATGATGTTACTAACCTTTCCCCTCACACTAATGTTATTAAAAAGTGTCCTTCTTCTTCAGTTTTAACTGATGAGGTGCTGACAAAATACATGAAATTTTACTTCCACTTAAAATCAAGTTCCCCACTGGCTGCTAGATCAGTGCCTTGTCTGCTTTGAAATTCTTCTTTGAGGTGTGATCTGGGTTATAGTTCTGTTGAATACGCCGAGAAGGATGGAATTGGAAAGGATCTTAGAGATTCCCATCCTTCTGTGGTCTTAAACCAGGATCATCCACAGATAAAGGATTTTGTGATAGAATTAAACTTTCAGCATCAAGGACCCTAAGCAACCTCCCCTGGTATTCTTCCTATAGCAAAGAAGTACATTTAGTTTTATGATGTTAGAGATATACTAAGCAGCTAGATCACATCTACTTTTGTAAATTAAATTTTACATAAGAAGATGATAAAGTGTATTTCAAAATCCACTTCTTTGTATTTAAGAAAACTAATACAAGTTTTACTGCAATGTAAACTGTAAGAGGGTTAAAAGATTCAGTAATCAAAACTTCTTTATTACAAGTATTACAAATACAGCTTAAATTTTATGTTTTGTTAAACTCCGTGGGAAAAAGTTGATTAGTGTTTGTCTAATCTATGTGGTGTTCCCTGTCAGGGGAACAACCGGAGTTGCTAAAATCTCTGGTAAGTGGAGGTCATACACCATCAACTCAGTCTCCTGTGCTGTCTCAGTTGCTCAGCCGAATTCCATGATTTGCTTTTGGAATAGCTTTTCCAAGTCTCAGAGTTGGTTTATAATGATCACTGCAGGGGCAGTGGTGCCATTTGGGCTGGGGCTTGATCTGCATTTTTCTGACACTACATGTAATTGCCAAGGAGGGGTTAACCAGGATCAGTATCTGCAGATTTTTTCTTCCAGGAGATACCAGTGAGTAAATGTTTTGGTGTTTTTTTGCTTTGTTTTGCAAGACGGGAGTTATTGTTCTGTTGCTTAAGCAGAGCAGTTGAGTCTGTGGTTAGATGTTTAGGTGCTATTTCAGCAGAAGCTGATGTTTAATTTTTTCTAATTTCATTTTTTTGAGCACGGTAGTTCCTCTCCGAGGTTCAGTGTGGCCCCACAAGAGGCTGTGCTAGCAGGAGGCAGAGGGCACTGCAGGGCAGGGCAGAGGCACTGGGGCAGACCCTGCTCACCTGGACTGTGGCTCCTCACCTGCACTGCAACACAGTATCTGACACACTGGAGTAGGGGGGAAGGTGATTCTCTTCCCAGTCATAGTCTAATAGTTTGTAATGTTTTTATTAAGTTTTTTGCTCTCTTAAAACATTAGGGATTTGAGTAGCATACTTTTAATAAACGGGTTCAGTTAGCAAGTATCCTTTGAAAGTGACAGAGGTTTCTTTTCACAAGATTTAAATCAAAGGATGCAAACAGAGCAGAAGTGAGTTTTACACACTGACAAAGCAAGGATGATGACTTGTTGGAAACAAGATGTAGGATCCTCAGAGCTGTGCTAGTGCATCAGACCCTGCAGAGAAACACTTAAATGTCTTTTTATATTTTTTGTTTTATACTGCAAACCAGTTTTTGTACATATTCTGTTAAGGTTAAACCTTAAAGTATGTGCATCACAGTCATTAAATTAGAATATAATGAGTGGAACAAATGCATTTCTACTGTGGAATGACAGATTGAATAGGCAGGAATGCACTATTGTCCAAATCCTTTTCTCTATGTGAGAATCAAGGTCAGCTCAAGGTCTGCATTGGCTGGTGCAGCTTGGAGGAATTTTTATTAGCTGCGCAGGATTTTTGGGAACCCAGTAAAACAGTAAAGCTGAGCTAAACTGGACTTAAAAGTAGCAACCCAAGATATTATAGCTGTTAGACTTTAGTATTATATATTACAATGACTAAATTCTGGCATAAATGTTAGTCATCCTCTGTGTGAGCCTGATAGGCTGAATTCTTTTGTGAGAAGCAGGGTGTGATGTCTTCATGTTTGTTTTTTTAGAAGGAGGGTTCTGGATGTATGAAGTGTTAATAGTCTATGTTAACTTACCCTGTCAGGCAGCAAAATCCTTGTGTTCTCCGTGGCACTGATTAGAAGATGGTGCAGTAACAGTAAACTGAATGTTTGTTAGTTCTCTAGTTTCAGCATGATGAAGAGCTCTAGTAATGTTTTGTGAAGCAGATGAAGCCTTACAATGAATGAACTATAAAAACACCTATAATAATGCAAGCCTTACTTGCTGAACTCATCCATTTTAAAAAGACACCTTAGTTTTTGGAAGGATTGTTATCTTACAGAGAAGTTAAACCTCTATTCAAGGCTTCGGTTTAGAATTTTTGTTCCTTGAATGGCTGTGATATAAATCAACAGAGGGTTGACAATGTAAGGGATGGAAAATATATGAAAGAAAATGATATTTTGAGGAAATAATCACTTTCAACTACTCGGTTTTGGGTGTGCAGTTTTAGATCATAGCATTCCAGTGAAATCTTGATACAAAACTGTCAACATTAACAGAAGGCCATTTTTAGTCATGTCTTCTCTGATTTCACCCAAATTGGTGAAGCTCTTGAGAAACCATAAAGAAAGTGTTTAACTCTTTGTTAGCTTTCTAATAGCTGATTTTTTTCACCTGTCAAGGTACTCATTTATAGGCAGTCCAGGAACCTTTTTATACAATGTTGTGTTGTTTTGGCTTTGTATTTTTAAAGGATCTATTGGGGAGCTTTTTTGATCACTTTAATAAAAATAAATATTCTGAATCACATAAAGGAAAATAGTTATGCCAACAGATATACTAGAAGTGACAGTGTGCTAGTGAAAAGCAGCTCCATTCTGTGGGAAAGCTGTCAGTTCTAGTTGCCTGGAAATGGAGTGGAAGCCAGACTGATATCAATTAGCATCTGTGAGCTTATAAAGCAGTATAATGTGGAGATACATATTAACATGTTCTTGCAAGTAAGTAATATAGGTTATATATACACTGAGAATGTTATAAGTGACATGTTTGGGGTTTTTTTAATTGGGTTCTTTTTAGTTTGGGGCAATACTACTTTACTAACATTTCTGTGGTACCTTTCCCACCCTTCTGCTATACTTCTAATTGTATGTGACTTTGTTTTTGCAGTTTGTGCCGTCATCTCCTATCCGTATTCCTAGCAGCCGTCTTCATCAAATCAAACAAGTAAGCACAGATTCTTCTAAATGAGCTTTTTATAGGTGGCTGGGGTTTTTTGTAGTCAATGTTTAATGTCCTTCAACTAGCTGTAGATTTTATTTTCAAACTGCCTGCCCAGTTCCATGTTTTGTGAGGCAACATTTATCTTACAGCAAGGAGAAGATTTGACCAGAGAGAGGATTCTTAAAACTGACATTTCGGAAAGGAAACCTTTAATGTAAACCCTTAGGGTAAAGTTTCACCAAGTTTTTGGCAGCAGTACCAGCATAAATATTTGAGGCCAATAACAAAGTGTTCCTTAACTTGTGTTGGCACAAGACTTTTGTGCAGCCAGAAAATGAGCAGGATAAGGAAGCATTCCAGCTGAAAAATAGTCTGTACTCTTCTGGCTAGGCTATTTTTCATCTGTATAATTTTCTTATCCAGATCCCTGTACTTGTGCTGTCACAGCACGAATGGAGGGGGAAGGGCAGCAGAGCAAACACTTGGGAAGGGGGGTGGTGTGGGGAATATCTGAGCAGGCTCAAATAGCTCTGTTCCCAGCCAGCACACCGCAGGCAGAAGACTCCAGCTTTAAAATCAACAAGCTCAAACTCTTGTGTGTCCTTCATTTTATATCTGCACTTTTTGACAGTAGAATGGTTATGAAAGTGGCTTGGAGATGCTTAATCTTTTTTTTTTTTTT
>VXBR01011488.1:64997-92479 GCA_013400215.1 Cisticola juncidis | reverse complement strand
TTTTTTTTTTAGCTAGCTAAAAACATGGATAAGCTTGATTTTTGGAGGTCAAAAGTTAAGAAAACAATTTAATGCTTCAGACAGCATTTTTAAAGTATGGCGCCTGAGAGATGGAAGGCACTTCTGCTTCCTACCTCGGTTATTTAAAGTAATCCAGAAGAAAACAACAGCTTGGTTTCATTATGTAAATAGTTTACTGGCTTAAATAGACTCTGAAGCACTCAAGTCAGCTGTACACCTCTTTTTATCAATATAAAAAAGCTTAGGATTAATATGTAAATATCATAGAATCATAAATTAGTTTGGGTTGAAAGGCACCTTTAAAGGTCATCTGGTCCAACCCCCTGCAGTGAGCAGGGAGATAAAATGTGAAATATGCTGAGAGCAAAGGAATGGACTGTTATGGCTCTGCTCTATTACCTGAAGTAAAATTTGATAATTCAGTCTTCTGGAAAATACTTCTGCATTCATGTTTGTATCATCCGTTTATTAAAGCAAATGGTATAATTTCCTAATTTGTGTTTGAGCATTAGATTCACTAGTTGGAACTGATTCCATGTCCTGTGTATTCACTGAGAACCTGTGTGATTCTGACCTCTTTCAAATCTGAGCAAATTATCACACAGGTGAAGAAGTTAGACTCTTATGAGAATTGTGAAGATGTTTAGTTAAACTTTTACTCTTGAATTAGGGAACCTACTCATTCACTGAACAAACTGACTAGCATTGAGTTAATTTTAAGGAATGGTATGTGCCTAAGAGGAGGTTGAGTCATATTTGTACTTGGTGTTAATGTTTAGTTTAATTTTATATATTTTATCCATTTTAATAATATTTCATGGAGGTTTTTTAAGGAAAAAACTTCACTGACTCCTGAATTCATTGTGTGCAATGCAGTGTATTGCAAATGAGATGCTGACAAGTGTCTAGTTAGTCACTAATCCATAGAGTAAGGTAAGAATCCAGCCATATTTTTGAGGTTTTTGTGTACTAGTGTCCCCGTTGTAAAATTATATTACTCAAGACTGCATAAAGACACTCTGGCATGTGCAGAATTTCTGATTCATGCTGTCATTATTCAATTTTGTAGCTACCTCTTGGTTAGTAGTGAAAATAAAGCTGCTTGGGAAACAACCAGCTCACATAAGCACTTCTTACATGATGGTGTCTCCTGCTACATCTCATCCTCATCTTCTCCTCCTCACTCCTTTCCATGGATGAGAACTTGAAGTTAATGTTGCTTAACCAAGTTGAATTAAATTTTCCACATGCCAAAGTGAAGTGAAACCACAGCTTTTCTAATTTGCTGTAACTCAGTGGGTTTTTTTGGTTTTTTTTACCTTATTTCTTCATGTGCTAATCTTTTAGGAAGAAGGAATGAATTTGCTGAACAGGGAAACAGTTCGTGAAAGGTGAGCACTAAGACAAAGCAGAACAGTCTCTGCAGCTGTCTCTGGGCACGGGACAATACATTTCTTTTCTTCTTTATAGAGAAGTGCAAGTAGCAATGCAGATGAGCCACTCATGGGAGGAGAGCTTGAGCCTGGTAATGCATTCATGCTTTAATTTGTGTTTCTATCATCACTATCAGGACATTAGAGACTCTCTCATGTCAACATTTCCTTTGATAGTCTGACCTACACTTAAGTTGTTAGTATAGCACTGCTTTTGATCAGCAGTTTTTCACACTAACAAGGCATAGAATTATCAGTTGTTCAAGGTACATGTGGGTTACTTAGGCTGCTGTGTCAAAAGGAAATTGCATGGATGTCTGCCTATTCAAATTTTCTTACATGTTCTGATACTCTCCATGTAATGTTTTTGGGTTTTTTTGTTAAGCATAAGCTCATAAATGGCTGCCTGAAAATTGTTGATATGATGGAGGATAACTTTGGGATTTCACACTAATCAGTCCTTGTCTTGTTAAGGTACCTGCTCATAAGATTAATTATGTGTACTGTTTACAGAGTGACAACGATTTTGAAAAATCACTATCACCAAAGCAAGTAGACTTTGTTCCAGTTTCTCCAGCGCCTTCACCTACACGAGGAATAGGGAAGGTGAGCAAAATGTGGTAATAATGCTTTTATCTTAAGTAGAGCTAAATAAATTCAACCAAATTAGTAGCAAAAGATAAGGCCACCTGCTCCTTTCTACCTCAGCTGCAAACAAGAAACTAGAGAGTAAAAAAAACCCTCTAAAACCCCACACCAGAAAATAACAGCTGCTCATCTTGTGGATGTGAATTTCTGTGGAGTGTTCAGCTGTTATGCGGTGGTTAATAAAAAACAAATAAGTCTGTTTACCAGAGTACGGTGAAATAAATCTGCATGAAAATGGAATCTGTCCAATTTTAATTTTTTTTTTCTCAGTAGCAAAAAGTGATGTCTCAGTAAACCCAGTGACTGGTTGCTGAATTGGGTGCTGAGTTGTTTATTTCTCTGCAGTTAAGCAATTGTTACCATATGGGAGTGATACAGTATTTGTAACGCAAATTCTTTTCCTCTCAGCAATGTTTCTCACCATCTTTGCAAAGTCTGGTGAGCAGCAGTGGGTTGCCTCCAAGTCCCAGCCCAAGTCCAACAAGGAGATTTTCAAGGTAAGTCACCAGATCATGTCAGTGATAGAAAATAGGTGTAGCTTGTTCATAGTGTGCATTTGAAATACCAGAATTTGTTGTATCCATAACTGATTTCTGAGCACAAACATAGCTTCATATATTCATGTAGACTTCAGATTTTACAGTGTTGTAAAACATTTGTCAAAATCCTCATGTCATAACATTGGGAAGTGGGCTGCATTGTGGCATGTTTTACTGGTGTAGTCTCTATATTGCTCTCATTCGCATCTTTAGTAATTGAGTCCTGAGGGAAGGAAAACACAAACAGATTTAGGGTTTGTTACTCCTTTGAGAGATGTGGGCATACAATTAAATTTTACTGGGCTCTCACAGTTCAGCCTGTCAACTGAGATGTAGTCAGTGCCTGGATGAGAGTTTTTAGACTGCCCCAGTTATGAAATAATGTAATTAAACATTTCCTGCTCAGTTCTGTGCTTCCTGGCCTATCTTCAGAGGGGAAAAAAAAGGGTCTTGTTTTAGATAAGCTGTTTTAATGCCTGGTTTCTTAGTGATTTTCACCCAATAGTTTGTTTTCTGAATATCTTCCGATTATTCTTCCAACCTTTCTCTTTTAATGGAGATCTAAGTGCAGCATTTGTCTTCTTTTAGTAGGAGAAGCCAGAGCCCAATTAACTGCATTCGACCAAGTGTTCTTGGATCAATCAAAAGAAAAGGTACAGTATTTAGGTTTGGCAAATACATTATGACAACTTGCTAGTTATATAATAATTTGTATAGCTTTCTTCATAATTCTGTCCAGTTGGCTGGTACTTGAAAAAGCAACTAGAAATAGAACATATTACATATAATGAAACAGACAAATCATTAAATTAGATTTTACTATTCCATCAAGCTTTTAATTCCATAAAGCTCATAATTGTTTTGTTGTAATTCCTCCCCATTGCTGTGGTCATCTGGATCTGATAAAAAATCTTATGTAACCTGCTTAACAAAACAATAAATACAACTATTGGTATATTTAACTTAAACAGAAAACTTTGAAAGTCCTGGTTAACTGAAGCACACTCTACATTTCAAATAACTCTTCAAAAACGCAAAGCTGATGCACAGGCCTGGTAGGCACCTTACAGCTTTATTAGGAAATGTTTCTCTGTCTTTCTGCATTTTTCTTCAAGTTTAATTTCTGGAAATTTTATTTCACCTATTTTTATATCTTCAAGCTTCACCTTTGTTGCAGAACACCTCTGGCGCTGAGACAACTTTTAAAATGCTTTCATCTGAGTTCTGTCATACCCTATTTAAGCATATAACTATCCTCCTCTCTCTTCTAGAGTGGAAATCTAGGAAAGTCTATAGAAAAAGTTTTGTGATAATCCCGGAGCTTGTTCCTTTTCCTTATTTTCAGCTTCTCTGCTCTGGTGGAGCTGGTCAATGAACTGATAACTGGATAAATTGAAACAAAAGGATTATTCTTCACCACTGAAGAATAAATATCTGATATCTAAGCCTTAGTTAATTATTCACTAAACTGTACTGAAGCTTGGACAGAATGGTTCCAGGAAATAGTCTTTAAAATTTCCATCTAAATTCCATGTTCTACATATGAAATATTGGAAGTTTGAACCTCTGTTCTGTTTGCTCTGTAGAAGTACAATGAAAGTGGATTTTAGTTTAAATGAGTCATAATTTTTATCAGTTGGTATCTCTTCCTAAAGGTGTGACAGAGATGGAAGATCACCCAAAAAGATTATTCCAAGGATCCACCAACATGCTAACCCCTGAGGCTGCACATCAGGCAGACCTTGGGGCATGGTAAGTGTTTATTGTTCCTTTCAGCAGAAGCATTACATATCTTTTATTTTTCTAGCAATGATAAGGCTTGAAGATTTTTTGCTTGTTTTTGTCTATTTTTAGTAGAGATACTTCATAATGTTACAGCACTGAAATTATCAGAGTAAACAGGCAGCAATGTTCCCTACAATTCTGCAGTTTCTAGGCCTGACTGATAACATGGAGTGTTAAGCATATTTAGGAAAAGACACTTCATGGATGATAACTTTTGGGGTCTGCTTCAAATTGCAATCAAATGTGAATGCTGATATTTTGGGTGAATTGGGTTTTTCTTCTTTTCCCTTTTTCTTAGTCCCAGAGGACCATGAGTCTGTCTGACCCACCCTGGAGGGTCAGAGGATCTGGGAGGAGATGAAAAGTACTTTGTTAAAAATTGTAGTGATTGGTAATAGCAAGGGATTTTGGTCTAGTGTTTTAGTCAAAAGATTAATCATACATAGGGTGTACCCACACCACTGTCAAAGGTTGTTCACAGTATTTGTCTTTTTGCCTCTCAGCTGATGTGTAAGTCATTCAGAAGCTTTGAGTGGCAATAGCAAAATAGGTGTTTTAAAGGTATTTTAAAATCATATCTTTTTTGCGCACCCTGTTTACAGTGGGATACCAGTTTGGGTTCAACTGCTGCTTCTTGGTGTAAGAGATGGTAATTTTAAAAAAATCACTTTTCTGCTTTCACTGATGAAAGATCAGCTGTAGTTATGAATTTGTGTCATGTGAAATAAATGGAGGATGGACAATTTATCAGTGACTCTCTTGGCACAAAGGCTGTTGTGCTGGCCCAAGGCTTTGAGGATGGAGTAAAGCTGGGAGTGGATTGTTCGGTCTGGAACTTCTGATCTGTGCCCCATTTTTGGGTGAGCAGAGGAGGAAACGGGCAGTGTCCTGTGTGAGTGTGGAAGTGACTCTGTGTGTAGCTGGAGGTATATTTCAGATCACAGGGTGCTGCTCCTTCAGACATGCACCTGTTTGTTAGGAGTGGCTTTGTGATGATTTAGGCTGGCTTTGGATACTTACCTGAGCCAGTGCCTTGTTTCTTATGCCTGATTCGCTGTGTTTTCAGTCTGTCCTCACATGCCCTGGATGACAACAGGAGCAGTGCAGGCTCCTCCTGTGACTCCCCGGCTGAAGTTGGCACCAGCACGGACTCTCCAGTGTCGCTCTCCGACTCCAGATCCCCGTTTTTGCCAGTCGATCTCATGGCCAAGTTACCGATGAACTGAGAAGCAGGAATCTGCTGATGGACATTGGGAAACAGGCAGGATGTCACCCAGACTTTCTGTTGTGTGTAACCCATTCTGTTCCTCATAGGAACTTCCAGCAATGTCATTACTTCTAGAAAACTTCCAGAGTAGTTCCTTGAGGAGGAATTCAACTTTCTAGTGATTTGTATGACACTTACAACAATCCAGAAGCATTTGGGCTGCAGTCACATTGGGTGCGCACGTCAGCCAGCAAGCTGCTGGCTTGCAGTGGATGTGATCTCCTTGGTATGAGTTACAGACACTGTACATGTGTCCTGCTTGTGGAAGACTTGGCTTGCCAGCAGCCTGTGTCCTCCCTGCCTGTGGAGGAGCAGAAAATATTTGTCCTCATATTTGTCCTCAGCCTAAAACCAATGAAGCAGCTTACTAATTGTTTCTATTCCCATAGTGTTAGATATTTATTTTTTTCTTCATATGAAAGGGAGAATATTGCAGGGAGGAAATTGATTATTATTAATATTATTGTGTTCTATTATGATTGGGTCTTAATCAATTCTCTGTTTCAGTGGATGTCAGAAAAGAACAAATTGGTGAATTGTCAAATTTATGTGTTGGATTTTATTCATGATCATGACTGCTGTTGTGACTAAATCTAAATTAAGTGTGGAACATTCTTCTGGGGTTTTGTATCTGGTGTTTGTTTCTTTTTCTTCCCCATTTAGATGATGTATAGGAGTGGTAGATGCTCTGTTAAATGCCTTTTAATAGGGAAAAATAGTGACAATACATTAAATCCTGAATTCTAGTATTTAGTTCTTCAGAGATGCATTATTTTAAGTCAGTATTTGTCCTCATATATGACAGATACGGTGAGGAATCTTAAATGCCTTTTGACAACCTGAGGCCATAAAACATATTTAATCTGTATTTAATTTCCTGGTGTTGCTTCCTCAAATGGTGACATCAAGTCATCTCTGATGCTGAAAACTTCAGATGCTGATTGGAAGCTTGGAATCTGGTAATCTGAGATGCTTGAAAAGTCAGTGTGTTGAGGCATCCTGATCTCAACTCTGAAATTCCCCAACAAGGAGTAAGAATTTGCAGACCCCCGCTATGGACAGCTGTCTGGGATTTTGCAGTGACACCCCCACTGGGGTTGTACAGCTGAACTCCCCCAGCTGAGTCCCTCTTTGTACGTCTGTGCATCTGTGCTATGCAATTTCACACATTTTCTCCAGAGAGGTTAAGAATGAAGCAAAATGTTTAAATTTTAAATGCTAAACCTTTGTAGTGTGTCATAAAGTGAGAAAACTATGGAAACCTCCTTCAAGTAAGAGAAAAATCTCCCCTGAAGTCTGCTGTGGAAGATTCACATGGATGAAGCTTTGATTGACAGCAGCCATCAAAATAAGAAAGCTATGACTTGGAGTGCGAAGACCTGGTGACCTGAGGGCCAGTGACCCATTTCTTTGTGTCCTTATTGTAGAGAGGAGATAGAATGTATTTAATAGTCTCTTCTAGTTATGATACAACATCGTTTACTTCTGGTATCATTCCTCTTAAATTATTGTTATAATCACCCTGCTGGTTGCAATCCCTCCCCAAGTTCAGCTGCCCTTTGTCCCTGAGCAGATGCACACAGGAGTGCCAAGCTCTGTTTGCTCTCTCTACTGAGGCAAAGTTTGGCTTTGCAGTTTCAGGTTTGTGCCAAAGAGTTGCTGTGCGTTCACTCTTCTGTGGTGAGAGCAAGACTCTTCTTTTCTTTTTACATCTTGCTTATTTCTTAAGAATGAACCTCCTAGTGTCTCTTCCAATCTTTGTTAGAAGACACATCTAGTATAGGGGGGTTTAATAGCTGAGTGTGGGTCAACTTGTCTCTTTTCTGTTGAATATTTATGCTATTTTTCAAGTAAGTGCCAATAAATGGAAAAATAAATGTGTCTTGCTGTTTCTGCACTTTTTTAGGTAACTATATTCTTGTTACCTCCTGGGATTAAATGCTTTCCTTTAAAACACCTATTTTAGTTTACATCCACCCAGTCTAGTTAACAGGCAAGTAGGCATTAAAATCTGCAGCAGACTTACCATGTTTTCCTTGTGCAATGCTGCGTTGCAGGTCTGTGACGACTTTAGGAATAAAGAAGAATAAACCCAAACATTTTTGAATACAAGTTACATGTGTCCCTAGTTTATACCTAGAGGAAGTTGTAATGAAATAGTTTGGAAGACAGAAGCTTCTGCTGGCTGGTGGAAGTACTGAAGATCTTAACTCTGGGAAGAAGTGGGGAGTCTTTGTGGTTTGCTCTAATAGGGCAGTTAATCATGGAATTGTGGAACAGCTTGGGTTGGAAGGGACCTTGAAAACTGTGTCATTCTACCCTCTGCCATGGGCAGGGACACCTTCCACCAGACCAGGTTGCTCAAAGCCCCATCCAACCTGGCCTTGAGTAGTTCCAAGGATGGGGAGTCCACAATCTCTCTGGGTCAATTCAAGCTGTGGGAGGAGAGCGAAACAGTTACTTACCTGTATTGGTTTCTTTCCCTGCTTTTGCAAAACAAAAATTGCATTGGAATAGTGGGAGAGCATTTCAGTGTTTTATCTTCATGTCACTAAGAAGCTGCAGTTTTGCTCCCTGGAGTCCGGTGACACATACAGGGTTTTTTCCTACTGAAATGAAAAGGTTTGGGACCAATTATACTCCAGAATATGTATCTGGGCACAGGGAATCAGCACGTGATACAGTGCACATAATCAACCCTGTAGTTGTCTAATAACTCATGCTGTTAATATTACCTCTGCTTCTCTCTCGGATTCTGCCATGAATGGCACCTTCCAAAAACCACACTTGGCTTTGGCACTTGCTTGGTCTGGTTGAAAATTATCCTGCAGGATTTGCTGGCAGTTAAATCAGATCTTGGGCCACTGTTATCTTCCTTGACAAGTGATGGATGTTTTTCTTCCTTCCGCCTTCTCCAGAGTGACACAGTTGCTGAGGGAACATCAGTATCTGTGCCAGTGCTCAGGGGGCTGTATTTTTGGAATGAACCCTTCAGTGGTTGCTGCATTTAGCAGAGGGATATATACTTTTCTCTGAAAAAGAGGTACAAATTCCAGGAAAAATGAGCCTCTGCCTCAGCTAGATTGACTCACAGGATCTTCCGTGTGTTGCCAGCGAGACCTGAATGCTCAGCTGAGCAACTGCCCAAGGTCCTCCTGATATCACTGTAAGAGCTCAATCCTGAATTTTTACTTCTCACCCTTTTTCAGAAAACTTGAATGTGAATGAACACCAACCTACAGAAACAAAACAAGTCTCCAAAGTTTGGTGAGACTGAGATATTTCCATTTATAGATGTGTGCTGTGGTTCCAGTATCAGTGCTGTTTGTGAGTCCAGCCCTGTTATTGTGCAACGATTTGCCAGTGAAGTCACTGAAGGGATCTCCAGCACTCCATGAGCTTGAGAACAGCTTGTGCCTCCCTTAGCAGTCGTCATTTCAGAAATGTTCACTTTATGCTGTTGTATTCTTGCATATGCTGGAGCCATAACTCATTTACTTAAAATAGAGAGCTTCAGAAGTCATAATTAAACTGTGTGAGCTCTTTCTATCTTGTTTTAAGCAACCTTTCTCAAAACCAACAGGCAGATGGAGTTTAAGTTGCTCCCTCTTCTCCTGGAAGCAACAAGTTAAAATATTTGTAAATTCAACTGAATGTTTACAGCTACAGTACAGTAATTAAAACCTTACTGACACAGAGAGGAGTGTTTGGCAAGAATCCTTTTCAGTAAATGGGTGTTTAAATTGTCACCTCAGGTTCATTTTCTAGGAGTAATTGTTTTACTTGTACCAGTGGAGCCTTCCCATTTCCGCACATCTGATGGGAGCACCTTTGTTTGATAAACTTGAGAGCAGCTGTCAGTCAGCCCAGGCCTTGCTCAGGAGATTGTTTTCCTCTGGCATGGAGCACTTGAGGCAGATACCCTGCACACCAAAGACTCAGACCTCACACACACGCTGAGACTGCTTCCACCACTGGGGCTTTGTGGTAGAAGCACGAGAGAGGAGGTGAAAAAAATAAGCCACTGAAGGAGAATAACCTTGTTTGACTTTCAGTAGCTGGCTCGGGAGCAGAAATTTCAGAAGTGGGTAGGAGTTGGGTGCACTCAAACCAAAACCAAGCACAGTCTCCACATGCCTTCATGCTGGCTCCTCTGTGTCTCTCAAGGAACTGGTGAGACATCCCCAGTGCTACAAAGATTCCTCAGACAAATGTGGCATTTATCAGATTTTAAATTCTTCCCTTAGTTTGTTTTCTTATTCTTTTATTTGCTTCATAAAAGCCTTAGAAAATGCTTGCTATTTTAAGACTTCCTGCCATGACAAATAATTGTATTTAAATGTTCAGAATTTTGCTGGATGTCAACCCACGTAGGAAGAGCTGCTCAAGAGGACGCAGGTTTTGCTGCAGGGACTAATCTTTGGAAATGTGGCTCTCCTGGTTACTTTTTGTCCTTATGTGGAGAAAAATCAAATCCGTGATGCGTATAGCACGTCAGGCTTTGTGGCACAGATATCGGGTGCTGTTTTGTCTTTTAAACCAGTTTAAATACAGTTGGCACTGAAATCACTGCAAGAAGCTTCCTGCTAAAAATACATCATTATCCTTTCAGTTTAAGTGCATTTACTTCAGCAGGTTTGGATTGTGGAGATTCCTGGCAGATTCTGGAGGGAAAGGTGATAATGGTGATGTTGATGGAACACGGGTTTTTTGGAGCCCTACTGCAGTTTTGTCTCTTGATGGTGGTTTTTTGTTTGTCAGAGCAAATGTTCTTCTAATGCTTTCACGTTCATACTTCAAGCCACTGAGAGTCCAATTTTCGAGAGAAAAACAGTTTCACTTTGTTACTGTAAATAATATTTTGTTGTTGAAAATTTTATGGCTGATTTTTTTCTTAAATTGAAAAGATGGATTTAAGTTCCATTACAGGGCACCTGTTACTCAGGTAGACCTTCTTACCAGCCTTTTTCCTCACAATGAGGAGACAACCATAGCTGTAATTAAATTATTTCTTTGCAGTCTCTACTGAAGACCAGTGTGGTCGCTTTGCCTGCATGTAATTCTACATTATATTGTCAATGAGGTCATATGGCTTTGCAGATTTCCTAGAGCTGATGTGCATTAGATACAGCTCATTATCCAAAGTAAACAGCTCATTAGTGTTCAGTGGAGAGCTTCTAAAGACAAAAATCCACACAAATGTGAGTGAGTGAGTGCATCCCCTCACCCGGCTTTAGCTGTGATGCTGCCAGTGTCGAGTGTCGCCTGCCGGTGTTCATTCCTCCAGCTCTCCTTTTGAGAGGATGCACTTGTTCTCCAGGCTCCTTTCACTGAGGTCGTTATCTGTAAGTGGCTCTTGCTGACTGCATGGTGATGGTTTCCCAATCCTCACCAGCTCCTGTGGGACAGTAAGGAGTGATGGGCAGCTGTGAACTCCACATTGCTTCAGTGGTTTCAGTCTTAATTTTATTTTCTCAGGCAGCACATAATGCCTGCAGGAAAGAGCCTCCATTAACTTAGGCTTTTTTTCTTCTAGCTCCAGTGATGGTGCTTTCCCTACACTGCAGCAAGCCAGTGAGTGTCCTGTTTGCCAGGGACACAGGAGGGAACCTGTTTTCCACAGCCACTTGGCCCCTCTATCTGCACACAGCCAGCAGGAGGGTCAATACCAGGATTGCTCAGCCCTGAATGCTTTTATAGGGCAGTGTTCCCTTCTGTGCTCTGCCCAGAGGGGCTCATGCAAGGTCAGAGGGCAAAGCACCCAATCCAACAACTCAAAACCCACCTGGCGGAGATGATTCAACTTCTGGGGGTTTTTTAAGGCCTCCTGTACAAGAGTTGTTTTAAGACCTGAACCTTAAATTTGATGTTGCCCTGAGTGAGAGTTTGAAGTGTGAGATTCCCAATCCTGACAAAGGAATGGGGTGATGGAACTTGGCATTTATGAGGAAAGCTGTTACAAGGAAAGTGAGGTATCTTAAATGTACATTGACAAATGAGGACTAAAATATGATTTATTGCCAAGCCTATTTGGCAGCCTGTTTCCAGTTTAGGTTTGTTGGTTATCAGATACTTGTACATATGAGCATAAGGTGAATTAACATCGGCTTTGACAGTTCTTAATTAGCTGATTGCAGGATTTCTCTGCTTTTTTTTGTTGAAGGCACAGTTCTGTGCATGGGCTCCTCTTGGAGCTGCAGCAAACATCCCTGTGGGGTTTCAAGAGGAGTAGTGACTGTTCCCATCTGACAGCAACGCCCCATTGTCTTCCTGGGATATGTCTCAAGACATGTCAGCAGCAGCAGCAGCTCAGATTTTCCCTTTGCAGGGGCTGTTTTGTTTCCAGGTGGTGGCCCGGCTCCATTATGGATTGTGATCCCTGGTGCAATTAACTGATTCCCTGACAGTCCCTTCTGCCCCTGGAGCTCTGCAACAGTGCACTGGGTCTCCTGAACTTTCAAGCACTCTGTGATTCACTCCTCCGGAGAAACGTGATCACCGCAGGATTTTCTGATCCAGACAAGTGCAAACACTTGTCTGGATCAAACACTAGAGAAGATCATGTACCAAACGACTGGGAGTGACGCTCCTCAAAGTGATCTCACCAGCGTTCCCACTTCCTGCTGCCAGCACGGATTGTCTGAGATATTGGTGCCATAGCAAGTGCTAGGTAAACACCAGAATTGTTTCTGCTGGATGATCTCAAAGCCCTCCCAACTGTCTGCTGAAAATACTTGCCCACTGCAAGGAAATGACTGTTTGTGTTAGGAGTCAGGAAATGGGAAATGACATGAACACTTAACTGTTTTTCCTGGTGTTTCTAAGAGGTATATTCAGTGTCTCAGGTCTTATTTCCAAAGGCGTTCAGTGTTTTCTGAAACTCTAGAATGTAAATACTAGAGGTATATGCATGCACATAAATATACATAAAATTAGGAAATATCTTCCAAATCTTGTGTATCCACCTGCTAAAATTTTACTCCTGCCCTGCTATGACTATGCTGTAACATAATTTGGTATGTTCTCCCTCAGTGATGAACTGAAACAGTCCTCAGGTCTTGTTTTCCCTACTGTGATAAATCTGTGATTCTGCAGTGTGGTACAACCTCCCTGAAGGAGAAAGAAGTCAGAATTCACACTTGTCATCCTTATTTCACCCAAGCACCAGTTTTATCTCATCTGCTGAGTTACTCTGTGCATTTCTTCTTCTTTTTTTTTTTTTTCTGTGTATTGCTCCTCCATTTGCCTTGATGACAGAGAAGTGGTCCAATGTTTTCAGTCTTTTTGGTTCACAAAAACTTTTGGTTCCTGATTTCTTTGGTCAAGATGTTTTTCTAAACCAATAATTTCTCCTCAGATTTCTTGAAAATGACTGCTGGCATTTGTGTCCTGTGATCTCTTCTCCATGCATGTGCTGTCCTGCAGGATTGAGGCAGCTGCAGGTGTCAGATTTGGTTACAGTCCCTCAGTGACTCTGACTTCCTACAGGTGACATTGTCACTTCTCCAACTGTCAGGCAAAACATGATCCCGGTCCATGACCAGAATGCCAGGATATAGGAGTAAAAAAGGGGTTGTGTTGGGCTTTTTCATCAGCTTGGGCACAACAGAGTGTTTAGCCTGGCTGCTGGGTGCTGAGATAAGATACCACATGGCTCTTTAATCTCCCCAACTTCTGCTCCATTCTCTGACCTTTCCCCAGGCAGCAGCACGTTCGACCACCTGGTGAAAATCAGAGTTCACAGTGTAGGCACTGAGGAACAGTGAAGGTACAAGAACAGAGCCCTGCAGTGGCAAGAAAACATTGACCCAGCCAGCAGCTCAGTGTTGGAGGGAAGTGCTGTGCCTGCAGCAGGTTCTGGCATGTGGCCTTCTAAACCAGATGGGAACCCGTCTTGGTTTTTTCTTAGTGAATGTTAATGTTTGACTTTATCATCTGATGCTGATTGACGGATGACACAACCCCAGTTCTTCGAGAATCAAACTGAAGTAGCATAACTTTTTACAACTTTTTTTTTTTTTTTTTTTTTTTTTTTTAAAGAAACACTTTTTTTCCATGAATTCTTTGTATTTCCATGTGAAAGAAGAAAAGTGACCCATAACATGCAGGGGGAAAGAAGGTTTGATTTCCAAATTTTATTATTCATATCAGAGCATACTCTATAGAGTTCTTACAAACAAAGATTTGTCTATATGAATCCAACGTGGTAATAGCTGCCCTTTTAGAATTAACATCTCAACAATGAAATGTCAAATGAAGGGAAATACTTGTTCAGATTAATGTTCACCTCGAATATGAAACTGGCATTTAAGCAGGAGTTTCTGATAGAAAAGTATCTCTGGTAGCTGTGGGGGGAGGGATGTAGAGAAATGCTTTTGCTATTTCACTTAGTTTGGTCTCTAAAATAGAAAAAATTGTGTATTTTGTATTAGTGAAAGTTCAGCTTCTGTTAATGCCACTTGCATGCCTCCCTAAGAAATGAAGGGATCTGATTACAGAACTTGTTTTTATTGTCTATTAATTGTGGTACAAAATGGCTGTTGCAAGAAATTATTTCCCCAGGTAAGAAAATGAGCACTCAACAATATATCAGTAATGATGAAGTAAGAAATTTCAGAATTACTTCTTCACCTAAAATTCATGGTTTATTTCATAGTTCCACTGATGGAATTTTTCATTTTCTTCAATGATCAGTCATGACTCTCACTCCTCTGGTATTTATATACAGAAGTGTTATGTGCCAGCCTTGGCAGGTACAACCACAAACCAAATGAGCGTTTTTACAGAAGACAGTTTGCTTTTATAGTGATCACGCACTGATGTGAACATAGACTAAAAATAACAAATGTTGTTTTAATAAGGATTTTTTACAGTAGGCATAGATATAAAAGTTTTTTCAAATTATTTTCACTGGTATCACAGAACATTTCATAGCTGTCTGTTACAGAAGCACCGCAAAGTGCTTTGAGTCTTTCATTTATTATACACAGTTAAAATATATTACACTTCTGAAGGTATCTTAAATCACTGAACAGTTTTGCTAGCATCTTAATGAGCCAAATGGGAGTAAAAGGCAGTCCACATTCATGATGTGAATATACAGTAAGGTGTTTGACATCCTATGAACTCATTCTCATGTTCTCAAAATAACCATGGTGATGAGACCTGAAAGACAAGAATTAAGAACTAAACACTTCTATTTCACTCAAAATAAAACATTTAAAATAAAACCCACATTTTGTCACAAGCCAGAAAATATGGTAAAAGTGCATAAATACATGGAGAATGCATTTATATACACACTTAAATATTAGAAGTATTGCTCCAAATTTTGATATAGTCAAAAAACTGTATGTGGTGCATGTAATAACTGAATGTCAAAGAAGATAGAAATACTCCAAACAATTGCTGAAATCTCTAGTGGAAAATCTTAACATTGAACTTTTCACTTGTAACACTTGTAACACCCAAGCCCCATTTCTCATGGGGGCCAGTTATGGGCAGTGTCATTCAATGCTGAATCATCAGTAAGGCAGATCAGTTGAAGGCTCCAAGGCTTTTTTTCTGCTCTCTGAATAATAACTGATCAAAGACCAGTTTTAGACAAAGATGTTAAGCTTCCTTGTCAGTCTGCAGAGGGGGCTTTCAACAGGCTCTTTGTTGTGACCTTTAAAGAGGGAGGGAAAAAAAAAAGGACTGCTCTGATAGAGGTTAAAAACAATTAAAATCAGATGAAAACAGGAACTAGGGGCTAATAAACTGACTCATGACACACTGAAAAGTTCATTTTAATTATGTGCTGATGCAGGAAAAAGTACAAATCTGCAGTTCTTAGCCATGGGTTATATTGCACAAGGCAAGAAAGGTAGATGGAAGAACATAGAGGCTCTCTGAATTCCAGCCTTATGTAACACCAAAATAACAGTTTATCAGTTCTTGGTAAATCTCACTTGCAGGCTCAGATGATGTCACCGTAACAGCCTTTCACTGCAGAAAGCTCAGCTAAAGCCTACAGATCTCACTATAGAAAAAGACATTTCTGAGACTATTTTATCTCCTGCCACTCCCACTGATGGAACTTGGCTACTTTATGAAGATGGTGAAGGCAGAAGCACGACAGAATAGAGCTGCAACACTGCCTTCCTCTAGATCAGCAAATTTATCCCTTAAAGAGGAACTACAGCTCAGCTATTTATTGAGGTCTGTATTGGTTCAGACAACCAGTGCTCCCACAGCTGCTGGATCCTCATCTCGGATCAATTCCATTATCACAGAGGAACAGCAGAGGCTTCTGGACAACAGCCTGCACCACCTGTACAGGGACTTCCAGACAATAAAGAGTTTAACTGATTTCTGTTCATCAAATACTTCTCAAATAACATATACTTCTGTTGGTATGGTATAACAACCCTTTCCGTTACATGCTCCACAACCCAATTGTAATTCTTTGTGGAACAAAGTGGTTTCAGCTTCTTGACTTTCTACATGAGCAAGAGTTGCACACAAAAGAATATGTCCATGAACACTGAAAATGTTGCCGGCAGGGAAGTCAAAAACTGTCAAAACTTCATAGGGAATCTAGAAACAGGTTCAGTTGTTGCAAATATAAGAAGTCCAAAGGCTTAGAATTCTAGCTGGCACCAGCAGAACCTGGAGTATTTTTCAGAGATAAAAAGCGGAGATAAAAACAAAGTGAGGATTACTGCAAGGACCTGATCTGAGAATCCATCAGCATCAGCTTGGGCAAAGAGCCACAAGTGAGATTTCAAACCACTTCAGCAGATGGGACCTTTGTGAGTCAACAGAGTGTGCATGAACCACCAAGAACTTGCACCTTTCCCCATCACTACCTCACCTCTAGCTATCAGTTTGGAGCTGCCTAGCTCTTTTCCTTTAAATCCTCATTTCTGCCAGGTAGTGGGACAGGAGAATTGAGTTAAGTGTGACTGTTCTTCAAATCTGAAATAGTTATAGAGAAATAGTCATAACAAATGAAATGTTGAACTCATATATGCTAGCTAGTGCAGGAGCAAGTTACAAATCAGGAAGAACTGTGGATAGTAGTGGTCTCGGATAAGGTTTACAACTTACTGCTACATATATCAACTGCTTACTAAACAGGTACAGAGAATGAAGGGTTAGAAAACAGCTCACAGGGGTGGGAGGGAGAAACACCATAACACATTCTACATTCTGCAAGAGAGTACTATTGCAATGCAAGAGTAGGAAGTAGCACATTCCGTTCAGGTGTGTTGGCAGATGACTGTTGGACCATCATCAAATAAAGCTGAAATTAGCATGTAGGGGCCTGTGCGCAACAGGTATCAACTCAAATCTGGTCTAAAACACTTACAAGAACTAATTTACTCTGCTAGTATCAGAGCTACAAATTAAGATCTAAGCTGAAATGCAAAACAAAATATAACATGGTGCTTTGTCTCCATCCAGTTTCCTGAGGCCGCTGGCAAAGACAGGTGAAGTTTTCCAAACCCATAAATGTTGCAGAAAACTGTTTATAAAATCCAAAGTACTTACCTAAAACATAAGCAGCTACTAACTTTTGATTCACACTTAAGTGGAGGTAGAGAGGCACCAGGGATTCCATTTCCCCCAATGTAGGTAGCATTAGTGCTGCGACACACACCACCCCAAGGAAGACTGTGAGTAAACTAGGTCCCGACGAGGCAGTTCTGTTTTCTGAAAAGGCAAGACAGCACCAGCTGTAAGGAAGATCTAAAAAATATAAACATTAAATATTCTGCAAAAAATGTCTGCAGTACACAGGAGCTGAAATATCCTCAGATTTTCCTTTTTTCTCTGGAGTTTGCAGGGGGTAGAAGACAACTCTTAAACCTACCCTTTTAAACCTTGTGCATTCTACAGTGGAGGAGGCTGCTCCCTGTTTGGATGCTGGAACTTGTTTTCACATGACTTCCCAGGCCCCTCCCTTCTGGAGGAACAGAGCCTGCCAGGCCCAGTTGCTATATATATGCACACACTCAGGACAGCTGGATGTCTCAGCAATGCTTGAGGTTGTGCATCCTGACTCCAGTGTTCCTTCAGTGATCAGTAATCAATCACTTGAGAGCACCCAAAAGATCTGCACAGGCAGGTAACTGCTCACACCTCCTGAACAAAACCTGCCTGTAGCAGGAGCACAGGTTCTTGGGCCAGATGAGCTCCCCTTCTCTATAGGATTCAAGGGCTACATCTAGGCCAGAGTCAGTTAAGATGCCACAAATTAGTAAAATTTGAATCTTACTTTAAAAACTGTGAGAGTGATCTACTCTGACAGTCCAGTACTACCAGAATAAGGAAATGTAAACCACAGACAATAAAGAGTCCTTCACAGTCTTTACTGCCCTGCACTTTAACAGCTGGAACCTACTCAAAGGCCCACTGTGTCATCTTTGAAAAGAGCTGTTAACATGTTAGCTGAATACCTCTAACCAAATCCTTAAGACCCATTGTTAAATAGCCAGTGTTTTCATCAACTTCTCCTATCCTCAGTGGCTAGCAATATGTGCTCTATTTTAATTCCATAAATCTCTTATTTCCAGGTTGCAGGTTACATTTAAAACTGCTGTTTCTTTGTTTACTGCTTTTCTGTAAGTATGCAATATAACATAGTCAACAAGGTTTTTAAGCAGAGAAACAGCATTTGGAATAAGACCAATATCAGATTGTTCAGGATGGCTCAGGCCCTCTGTCCTGGAGCAACTATCACAGGAACATTTTGTTCTGTGAGTTCAGAGACCTTTGTAGGTTTGCTTTAACTGTGTATCCTACTAATATCTATTATGAGTTTGTTTGTTTGTTTTTGATAAAAAGTGTTTCACCAGCCAACAAACTGAACATAAATAGTGAAACAGATTAATTTTCACAACATGAACACCCTTAAGGAGGTTCATCTATTTTCTGGAATTGATTTGTGTTGTTCTGAAAAATTTAACAGTGACAAGAACATTTCAGTATAAATCAGTAAAAGTAAGAAGAATGTAGACTATCAAGAGTCAGTTTAGATTCATTTCAGGTACAACTTGACACTTTATATCCTACCCCTTCAATTTAACTGTCTGGCCTAGGTTTTCAATACTATTGATTCACTTCCTTGCTGTGTGTATGGAACATAGAGAGTTTTCATCTACCAACTGTGCTTCTCTGCTCTTGTGGGACAGACAAAGGACAGGGCACAGAACAAGGAGCACTTTAGAAGATGTTCTGGCAATAATTCCTGCTCATCAGGAAATGGGGGATTAACGCTTTGGAACAACCTCAGAAAGGGCATATGTTTCGAAAAAGCCCAAGAGAAAAAATAACTACCATCCTTTCACAGATAAATTCTCATTATCTGTATGACAACTCCTGTTCCAGAGGAACAGTGGATGCACTCTCCAAGGTATGGCACACAAACACAGGGCAGCAAAGGGTCTTGATTGATCAACAGAATGGCCACAGTTTGAGTTCTTGTATACTGTCATCCTCAAGTGATAAAGACAGCAGTCTTACAGGTAAGTACAATTAATTATTTTAAAATTTATTTCTGTTTATATTTAACAAGTGTTTTAAGTCTAGTCACTTGAGCTATTCAAAACTGATTCAGAATACAGGAAGAGTAAAAGATTTCAGCTACCTGGTTGACACAAAGTCTGCTCAAAAAAGACACTTTCAGCCAGGTGTTCTTTTATTCGTTTTTCCTCCTCTTCCTTTTGTTGTTGTTGTTCCTTTGCAGATGGAAGCAGAGTAGCAATAATCTCCTTTTTCCCTAATGCTTTCCTCTGGCTCTGCTCAGACACTTGAAGACGAAATTTATCTATGACACCATAGTAAGAAGCTCGAACGTCTCTGTGACGAATCACACTGCAGAGAAAAACAACACTTTCCAACAGATGAACTACTAAGAAGAATGTGTGTAGTGGAATTACATCCTATATCACAAAGCCTGCTGTCCGTCCACCCTCCTCCAGCTAAACTGGAACAATCCAGACCTCCATTACCTCCTGCATCACTCAATGTTCTTGAAGACCTGACCTTACCTCCTCTTTCCCCTTATGTTTGCTTTAATTCCCAAATATAAATGCTTCTGGCCAAACAGGACAGTTTAGTCTTTATCTCAAGCCCATCTTTGCCTCAGTCTGAGGTGCAGTTGCCAATTGATGAAACATTAGTTATCTGAAAGATGCCTCCTCATGTATCAAAGTTGTTCGATGTTGGCCAATGATTTTAAAAGGTATTGAGGGGACTGGAGTGGACAGGGAAGGAAAGGAGCTGGACAGGTGTTTGGCAAGCAACAGTCCAGCTTCTTGAGGAAACCGGGGTCAAAGCTTTACAATTCTACTTTTTCAGAAGCAAAACTCATTCCCTCTATAGACAAGAGTCAGCTAGGGACTTTCAAAATCAGAAACCCACCACTAAGAGCATGTTTGGAACCTATAAAAAGCACAGCTTTAAAACAGCATTGATCAACAGCAAAACAGAGACCTCTAAGCAGTGCTGTGCTCAACTGCCTCCTCTCTGCATTTGTGACTCATCACGAGAATACATATCTAGCATTTGAAAGCTACAACATTTAAGTTTTGGAGTGGTATCAGCTCTTAGGGTAAATAAGGATTTCAATTATTCTTCCACATATTTTTTGTGAAAGGCTATTCTAAGTTTCCATGATAATAGCAGCTAATCTGAAGAACATACATACAAGTAAGAAGGTTGCCATCTCATGCGGGGAAAAAATATGAGTGTACCCTTAGTAACACAGAATAATAGTCTTAAAATTGCTTCAATAAACTGATCTTTGTGATACTATATATATTAAAATGCTGCAAGAAATGGATTTTTGTTTTTCAGTCTTCATTTAAAGGAACTATATCACACCAAGGTATCTACAAGCATTAGCATGTAGCCAGTGCTTGTACCTTGTATCTAGTTTGAATAAACTATTTAACACAGAAATAAGAGACCAAGTCATTCCCTCAGCAAGAGGCTGCAGTGATGTTCTACATCACTTCAGAGGCAAAGGAGTGTGCCCATGACAGGCTTTCAGCAAGTGAGTGTTGGCTGGGCAACAGCCTTCACTAAAACAAAAGGCTTTCCCCCCCCACAATTCAGCTAATTCACACAGCTCTCAGCAGATTAGCACAGCAGATCAACTCTGATTTCTTCCTTTAACACTTCCTTTCAAATTGGTGTCCCTACTCCTAGTACCATGGTACCAACTACCAACCTAAACAGAACCTTTACATAACACCAGGAGAACATGTATCTGCTGCCAAGCAAGGAGATATTTTCTGCAGACCCTTATAAACAGACACATTCTCCTGGTTTTTTTTAGAGATCATTGCATAATTGGAAGCTCTGTAGAATATCTGTTTTTCTGGCAAAAGGCCATACTTGCATAGTACTGCTCATATCCTAGCAGTAAACACTGTCCTTAGACAGCAACCACTGGAATGGAATGGGGGATTTTGCTGCACAAAAAAAATCCCCTTGGAACATGTGTATGTCTTATTTTTTTTTTAATAAAACCCATTTGTTTAACCAAATGTAATCAAGCCTGTGTAAATGTCTGCTAAAGAAAGGAATAGCTCACTGGTACACTGGTATATTCTGACCTGATTTGTTCCATTCTTACCATTATTGCCCCTTCTTACTGGAACCTTCTAGTTCCATGTTCTAAACTTCCTTTCTATTTGGTGAGTCCTTGGAATTTTCAAATTGCACCTCAGGAAAATAGTCTATAGGAATAAAGAGCCATTCCCCAAGAACAGTTATTATTTATTTGACAGAAGGTTTCTCTATATGGCCATTTGTTAGCCAGAGATACCAGGCAGCATTACACAGTTTGGAAAGTGTCTACTCAGAAACTTCAAAAACTTCAGTCTGCTCCTTTAGGTACTTCAGATTTTCTTCAGCTGTATCTGTACATCAGCACGGAAATAATGTAGCAAACAGAAGTTAAAAGAGTTGGTCTATTTTAGCTGATTCACCTACTCTGCTTCAGCTTTCTGCAGCCTATAGACCCTTTACATTACTGTGGTCACATAAGCAGCCCCCTCCTGTTCTGAGTTATTGGATTGACACCTGGCAGCAGAGCCAAAGGGGAGACACAGAGATCTGAGAGTGAGACAGGTGGTTAGGATGAAATGTAGGCAGAACTACCCTTATTAACGTGGCCCAGGAAAATGTGCTCCTTAGAACGCATGCATTTCCATTTTGACAATCTGCAAACAAGTATTTCTCACAAACAAATCTCAGCTCTGGGCATTTTGCTTTTCTTGTTATTTCTAACAAAAAGGTGCTCAGAGGAGGCTCATATTACTCTCACTCCTAGTTTACAAACTACATTACAAGATGCATTTACTGTCTTTTTTTTTTGCCCAAAGGCAAAACTAAAGAAGGACTTATCTCCAATATTATATCTCCAATACCTCTGCGCTAGAAGGGAAGAACTGCAAAAATCAGAGCCACAAGCATAAGGAAAACATATCTTTATCCATCTTATATATTAAAACATGCATGCTGTGATTTACAACCTCCTAAATAATAAAAGAAATTAGGTAATAAAATGTTGTATATTAAGGAAAAAAACCAACCCAACTTCTACTTACATATCAACACAGCACTGAGGCTTCACTGCACCAGTAGCATCCACCACCGCATATTTATTTGGAGTTGTACAAAGAACTGCAAAGAAAAGGACAGGAGTGGTAACAAATCATGAACTAATACATCACCAGCTTCATCAACAGATACATGTAGAGACATGAGTTTGGTTTTGTCACAAATAGAATTTGTTACATGAATTATAACTGGACTGTTCAAGATCATCGACTAACCCTTAAATAGAACTTAACCTAAGAAACCCACCTTTGAATTTTAAGGCAAACTCATAGGGGTTATATAGAGTCAACACCTGCTTGTGTGTTGACTGGTCATCTGCATAAAATATAAGTTCTGTAGGAAAAACAAAAACAGGAAGATTTCCTTCCACTAACTCTGGCTGTCTTTTTTGTTGCTGCATTGGCACTGAATCCTCCTTGCTGCTTCTTGTGTTCTTATGACTTTGTATCCTCAGAGACTTCGGTTTTTGAATCGTTTAAGAATTCCAAAGCATTTTGGCAATTCTACAGGAAAAAATGGGAAAAAAAAGAGAAAGGCAAGAAGATTATTTCCATAAGTCTATACTAAACTGAGGCAGTTAACAAAGGTGCAAAAATATAAAACATGATGCTTGATTATGAATCTACCTCTACTTACGTTGCTTCAAAAATACTGAAATAGAAAAAATATTTGCACTAGGTTTCCATCTGTTTAACAAACTGCTACAAGATAAATGGATAAGCACCTCTCCAGTGTATCACAGCAGCATTTGTGGGCTAGTCCTAGTCCAAGACTAGGGCTGCTTATGCTGGGTCTTTGCAACACAAACAAAACAACGACAGCAAAAAGAAACCCCATCCTTGCCTCAGGACAGCAGCACCTGAGAAACACGAGGGCAGAAATGAGCAAACACAATAACACTGAGGCAACAGGAGTCACTCTTTAGGCAGGAGCCTTTCCATGGGGATGACCTCCCCGGATGAGGTATAACAAGTTAGGAATCTCCTCACCTAGGCACCCACATAAGTAAAATCCCAGGGACTCAGAACAAAGGAATGGGGAACACCTTCATGTCTTGTTTAAATCAAGCTCCATGTTCCAACTGTGCAGTTACAGGCAATGAATGGAAAAATGACTGGGATGAGTAGCACCAAACAGATTTGGGATTTACTACTTTATTAAGAGATGACAGCTTTTCTACCAACACTACCTCTAACCAAAGTATGATCATCCCAATTCTCCCTCTGCCACCCCCCACAGTTCTGTTTTATTTTGAGTGACATTCCGGAACTAAAACCAGAACCCATGACCCAACCAAGAAACAATCCTAAATGTAATTCATAAAGTAAAATTAAGGCCAGACTCCTCAGCACACATACCACTGACTTAACACATGACAGAGAGAACAAAGTTTTCTCCTCCCCCCACAAGAACGTCATCTTTTACTGTAGCTTCTACAGATCAATTATCAAACTGAAGGTGTCCTTCGAGGTCTAACTTTATAGGAAAAAATATTAAAACAACAAGAAGTTCCTACTGATTCATTAGAGGTCATTTCTACCTCCCATAACACTTTTTAAAATAAGGTACATTTTATGTGTTCTCCAGCTCAATACACTGGATTGTTGCACCTTAAAAAAATTAGCTTCTGAAATTTCTAGAAGCAAATAGCCCAAACATTATGAACAATCAAAAACAAATTCTTGTTCCTGCATTCTAAACATCATGATGATCACATTTCCATGCACCAGATACGTATTCCATACTTGAAACATGACACATGTTCATGTGTTTACTAAAGGTTTACAGGTTCTGATTCTTATTCACAAACCAAGCTTTTATTTTTATTTATTTTGTTATTAAAATAGCAAATCATCCCTGTAGAATTCAAATTCATGGATCTCACTGGAATGTCCTTCCTCATGATCCAGTTCCTTTTCAGAACACAGGTTTGTTTCCACTTCACTGAAATGCTACTAATAATATTCTGAAAACAAATCCTCAATGATAGTGTTCCAAGCTGATGTTCTGCTACCTTATTAAGAAGAGTCTAGAAAAAGAAATGGCTCTCTAAGTGCCAGTTTGGGTTCTGAGTACTTCTTGGAATTACAGTGAATCCCTTTTGTTTCAGAGGAATCAACAAACTATGGAATGACTTTGTACAGCATGTGTAAGTATTATTTCTTGAACAACTTCATGCAATATTACAAAGTGAGTTTCATTGTGACATTCAAACATATTAAGACTATATGAAAAGCTAACGTGGAAAAACTGCCAGCACATAGGAATACAAAATACCTTTTGATGCTTGTCATAGACAGAAGACTAAGAATTGTTTATTATTAACCAAAATTAGCTCAATGCAGTAGGCAGTAAGAATATGTTGGAATCTTTGGTTCTCATATCTATCTACACTCTGCACATCATGTGTAATGTAACAGAAATACAGGCAAATTTTGATGTTAACAAAAGGGATTTTTTTCAAATAAAAGTTATGTTACCATAAAACCAACAGCAAGCTACTGCTACACAATTTAATTGACTATGTTTAATAAAATACTCAAGTATTATTTATAATAATCAGTATTAGTTTGATGCTTTTTGTTTTTTATTTGAACACTGCACATGTTTCATTCCAATTCCTGGCTTCATCCCACATCTCCAGTTTCTTCAGCTCAGTCCATGGCAAGTATTCAGTGTTCAAAACCCCACAATTCTCTTTATCAGTGGAGGTATGGATCACTGTGCCTATCAACAGGCTCATTTTTGTTACACATATGTGGAAAACAGTGTGCAAACCTCCCAGGATTCCACAACCTGCATGAGAAAAGCCACCAGTCTTAAAAAAGTATATCCCATTATTGCTTCCTTTTCCTATTTAACTTGGCTGGATAAGGAGCTACCGCCCAAACTTGCAAAAGTAACGTCTGGCAGGCCTATAGTAGACACATTTGCTGACACAGCAGTGTCATTCAGGGTATACATTTCTGGATTCCTAAGCAAGTAACCAGCATCCTTTCCGAGACAACATTTCTAGCTTAGAAGTCTTCTTGCTGGGACATCTCACCAACTGACACCAGTAAAAGCACTTTTCCCAAGACTGACTGATAAACCGAACACATGCTAGGGAGATGTGATGGTTTCGTATTGATACTCTTGATAACAGCACACCTCTACCATCAGTGAGAAATTGCCAACACTTTTACAGAGAAGTTTTTTATCACCACAACCTCTCTGCCCAGATTAACCCCACGGCAGCTCTAAGGGTGAGAACAAGGTCACGTACCCCAGATAGTTCATGAACAGAAACTCAGCTGCTGCTCTTCTGCACCTCCACTGCACCACAATCGCTAAATGTGGTGGTCAACAGTCACCACGACTGCTTGCAGCATGTACAGGTAAGCACAAGCAAATCTGTCCCAACCCTGGATCTGGCATCTCAGGCCTGTGATTTGCACTGCACAGATGGGCTTCTTGCAGCAGCGCAGATGAAATAATTCCCGCAGGAGCGGGGATCTGTCAGAGCTAACATTTGCCAGGGCCAGTGTGTAACACCTGAACAATGCCAGCTCACTTCCCAGTGCCCTTTGAAGTCCTGACAAACAATTGTCACTGGTATTTTTTCAGCACAATAGGGATCTTTCCTCAGTGAAGTTACTAAATATATACTGCTGGTGTCACAACAGCACAGATGTGCCAGTGTTTCCTTTGAAACCCCTTTCTTCATAAATTTAACTTGACAGAGAAAAACACAAAGTGAAACGTAACTTCTCTCCAGGGTCAGAAATAACATCCATTGTTATTTGTTTGTACTTAACAAGTATCTGCTGAATAAACAAATCAACTGAGGAACCTTTTTGTTCCCATTTTAATTTCCAACAGCTTCATCACCATGGCTTCCCAATGCATCTGTTAGTTGTTTTTCTTCATAACTGCATATAACTTGCATATAACTGCATAACTGCAAATAACTCCACAGCATGTCATCGGATAAACACTTCATTTAGAAGAAAACCTCTTTACAGTCATGTCTCCACACTGCTGTTTTAAAAGTTGCCTAATTACATGATAATCTACTTTTTTTCCATCTTGTGATCTACCTCCTAAATCTACATAGGTCTTTCTACACTATATACTGATTACACCAGATGTTTTTTAAGCACATATCTACAAAATAAACCTCAAACTCCCCTTCAAAATTCCCTCCTATGCCAAGCTGAGCAATCATTTTAAGCTCCATGCAAAGCAGCACGGGATCTGAAGCACTCCATAAACATTTTTTTTCTCCAAAATGTTTTGAAGGCCTGAACATGCACTTACGCAAACCAATGTTTAAACTACCTGCAATTATTTGGGAATGTCACCCAACGATGAGAGCACAGAGCCAGCAGCCAGGATGGCTGGATTCCATTATTGCTAACTCTGCCACCGACACTCCATGACTTTGAGCAAGTTGGTTAACCTCACCTCAATTAGCTGATCTATGAAGGCACACATTCTGCAAAGTATTTCAGTAGGCGGACGGTCCCCTTTGAACCGGCAGAACTGCTCTGATACTTTGCAAAACTGCTACTGTTTACCCCTTCACAGGAGGATGAGAAATGTCATCAGTGTCTCCAGGATGCTGTAAAATGAAAGAGTCTCGGAGCATTAACTATTAGCATGGATGACCACATGCATAAATCATGCTGACACTGACAGCAAAATTTGTTTGGATGACATTATTTTTTAAAATCCTGGAAAGGTGACTAACAAAATATTCAAAAGCAACTAAAAGGCACGAAAAGAGGTGAAAAATTAAGTAACAGCTGTGCATTGCTTCTGATCCATTCTGCTACAGGCTCACAAGGATCCTAGAGAAGATATTCAAGGGCACATGTGCTTTAGTCTCTATTTCTTCACCTTAAGTTTGTGTTTAACGCACGAAACTGGCTGATTTTTAAACGTGTGTTGTGCTCATTAGCTCTGCGTGGCCCCAGACCGCCTCAGATTAACACAGGGGAGCACTCTTCCCTGGGAGAAAGGAAAGGCGTTCCGAGCTGTGCCTACTGCCAGCAGGGCACAGCGGTAATTGCACTCTTAATTGATCCTCTTTGTTCTCAGCGAGGAGCGGCAGCGATACGGGCTGAGGCAGCTGCGCGATAACGGCGCCTCCCGCAGCCGGCCGGGCACCTCCGCACCGCGCCCGGCCCG
>VXBR01011488.1:43503-64782 GCA_013400215.1 Cisticola juncidis | reverse complement strand
CGGCGCCTCTCACCTGCGGGGAGGTGATTTTTTAATGATATTTCACCTCCTGGCACAGTTCCCGAGTCTGACCCCGTCCCGGAGGGGTTCCTGCCCCCCTCCCGGCTCCCGCTGCGCTCGGGGCCTCCGTGTGTTCTGCCCTGCGGGTCCCAGACCGGGTCGGGCTCACCTCGATGCCGCCCATCGCTGGCAGTCCCCCACTGGATGGGTCGGCGAGTGTCAGCCCCTGGGTGAATCAGGATAGAGGTGTTAGCGGGCCGAACACCCAGGCGTGACCGTCCGCCCATCCAGCAGCACGGCTTAACTGGGACACGCTGACCCTGTAAACACTTCGCGCTGTTACCTTTGTTCTTTATTCCTCTTATTTACTTTATGTGCTTTCATTCAATTAAACTGTGGACTTCAGGTCGTACTGTGCATTATCCACTATATAATCTTCCCTTGTTGTTTTTTTCCCAACTTCCCTTCTATATAATACAAACAAATCCATTTGTAATCACCACCCAGTATCATCCCAAACGTCAGGATCTTTATTGCAGCAAAATGTTTTTGTTGCAAGTCAGGTGGATAATTATGGTTTATACTGAGCCACCCACTACAGGATTGCAAAAATCTTTTCCCCATTACCAAGCTTTACCCCTCAGTGAAATGAACACACATCCGTGGTGAAATAAACACAGCAGCCACGAGTGTTTCACAACATGATGAAACAATTCAGAACAGGAAATAACATATTTAAAATCATCGAAGACATTAAATAAATTCTAAAACATATATTTTCCATCTTAGGCAAGGTGTGTGTATTAGCACTCATCTTTTTCTGCAGATCTAGTGGTTCATTAAGAAGTTCAGTCTTAGAGCCACAAATCATATAATATTGTTAAATTATTATATAGAAAGATTATAATTTTATCAGAATTTCTGAAAATGTATGCAGTGAAAACTGGCAAAATATTTTGTTTCTTCATGAGTGCAAATCAGTTCAGATTGTAACATGTTTAAAAATAAAGTGGAATTCTTGTTTTTAAAACTATTATCAGACTTCAGCCTTTCAGGATATGTTCAGAAAATTATTATGATTTTACTGAGTATTAATTCAATGGAGGGTGTTCCTCATTTTGGAAACCTGTCTCAGAAGAAGTAGCAGACATAAACATGCTTCAGAGATATTCAAATTAGTAACAAACAGAATGATCAAATAAAAACATAATCTCAAGGGGCTAGACTTAAAAGCACGTTAATTGGACAAATTGGTATTTTCCAGTTCGTCTACAAAGAAGGTTCAGACTCTCTAAAAGCAGATTTTATGTCTGCCTCTGTAAGTTTCCCAAGGATCTAACTTTTTCTGTCACACATTTGATAAGGTTTGCATTCACCTGCTGAAAATCGGAATCAAGCTGGTCTCCTTCTCCCACCCATTGGTCACTACAGCTAGTGTCCTGGTTGTTTTGTGATTTTTAAAAGCACTGTGTTGAATCCGATTAAATGTGAAAACGTGTATGAGTGCGAGTAGGACCCAGTGTTGTTCTGTACTTGCCGCTGGTGCTGATGCCTCGGAGAGCACAAAGCCGCATCCCTGACAATTGTGCGGTAACGTGCCCTTGGGAGAGACTCTGCCCATCCCAGACATTCCTAAAGGTCGTGTGTGCCATGGCTGTTGAACGGGCACTGAAACATCCCGGAACTGTTCGGTTTGGGGCATGCACCAAGCCTGGCTTGGCACTGTCCCGCTGCTCTTGCCGTGCCTCGCTGCCTCCGGGGATGCAAAACGATGGAGAGGGTGAGTGTGGGGTGCTCAGTGACGGCTGCTCCGGGAAGGCTGCCCAGTTGCGCCGTGGGAGATGGAGACTGACGCCTTGTGTGGCGGTAACTGGGAGTATCTCAAAGCTGTGGGAAGTTCTCTCCGTTATAGTTAGGTAATTGTTTCTTCTGCTTTCTCCTTTCTGGGCTGCTTTATTCTGCCCAAATAATTAATTATTTCTGTGATTAGAGGGAGATTGAGTTTATATTCCCTGTTATGATGTTGGCGGAGCAGGGAAAAGATGAGATATGAAAATGTGGATGAAGAAGACAACAGAAATACAATGCAAAGGAGCAGAGATGTAAGATGCAGCAAAGATTCTTCAGCAAGTTTTTCAGGTCACCTTAAGTGTGAACCAAGCTGTAAAAAGTGTTGTTCCTGCAGCTTTTAATTGGTCCTCTGATTTTTTACCTACCTTAGAAAATGCTGTGAGTTACCTAAAAGCATTGGCTAGTCTTCTGTTACATAAAAGACTGCCTCCTTGTAGCATGAAACCTGACAGTGGAGTGTACAGAGATTAAATGCTCCTGAATGACTCTGTGGTAGGTTTGGTTGCTGTGGTGATTATCCATCTGTTTAAATACTTCATATGGGAGATTCACAATTAATTTATCATGGAAAAGATTTTCTTAAGCATTATGCCTGATTCCTGTAACTTTGCACACTTGATTAGCAAAATATTCCACTTTTTCTGTCACAACATAAGCAAATGGTGTAGCATTTATAACAGAGGGTACCATGCTTGGGTTCTGTGTTCACCACTAGCCCAGTGGGCCTGGAACATTGGCATGTGTGTGCTGGTCTGTGCAGTTGTAGATGCTGACTGCAAACAAATCCTTTAATGAATCCTCAGTCTGAAGAAGTCATACAGATCAAATTGTATGTTTGCAGAATCTGCAATGAAAACAACAAGCGAGATAGGAGAGAGAGTGAAACACATTCTATATCTGAATCTTACCTATAGCTCGTAATGCATTTAATTCTTACTAATCAATATTCTTAATGCGATGTTCTGTTTTTCTTGAGAGTTCCCTTCTCCATGGCACAATGTGACAGACTGGCTTTGAAGTAACTCAGGAAAGGGAGTGATGTATCTGCCTTTCAATTTGCACTCATGTTGTCTTTCTGTAGAAAATGATTGGAGCTTTCTTTATAATTAATACCAATTTATTAAAAAGTCTCCATAACATTTTTTTTTCACTTTTAAAGACCAGCAGAAGAAAAAAATACTGTATTTAAACTACCACCCTGAAAAAGCATACATGTTCTGACTTACAACAGAAGCAAGAATTGTTTACAAGCTGTTCTTGTAACTTTNTTTTTTTTTTTTTTTTACTTGCTTATGTGGCAAGTTTTCAAATTTTCCCCCTCCAGTGGCAGCAAGCTGTATTCCCATTCTCTGTCACTGGGGACTTAGACGAACTTGTGTGTAATTTTTGTGTCAGAGGTTAGACTGTTTGTTTTTATGACTAATGATGTGGACCTTGGGAGCCACATATCTCAGCACCGTTGAGGAAATATCTAGACTTCTGTTAAAGTGTAATCCCTTTCAGGGCATGCCTATACAAGAGAGTTAAAGACAGCTCAAAGCTCTCTCTGCCCATGCTCCCCACTGGCTGGAGCCAAGCCAGTTCCATGCTAGGAATCTTTTAGCTCTGTCCTCTGCCTGTGCTGCTGGCACAGATGTGCCCTGAGATGTGCCTATGGACACACAGTGAGCACAGCATGCCAGATTTGTTGCAGAACAGATAAAATTATTTGAGGAAAATACAATGTCACTTTAAAGTGTCACTGTCTTTAAAATACTAAATATAAACAAGGGGAGGTTTCATGCATGCTCAGTGAATAAGGTTAAGTATAATATCTAAGAGATCAAGTCTCTTTCAGGTCTCATACTGGGTGAATTTGGCCCAAAATGTGTTTGCATTACGCTTCAGACAGGCATCTGGGCTCACTTTCTTGTACGTGGTGTCTTATGGTTCTTCGTGTGGGAGCTCCTGACATGCTGTGCTCCTAAGCTGTACAGAAGAAGCCATAATTGAGTCTTAGACACTGTGGTATTTATAATCATTTTGAAACCTCAGAGAGAACAAACATTTAGAGGTTTATACACAGTCATCATCTTTATGAAGTGTAGGATCTATTTCTGCATTGTCTGCAGGACCCTGCTGAGAATATCTATGTCCTGCTCATCAGAAAGCTGCAAACCCAGCATGGGCTCTACTTTTTTCCAAGGATGTGCGCATACATCTCTTATAAATAAGCAGTTATGGTTGTTTCATTAGACCTCTAATAACATCTCTATTTTATTTTCTTTTCAAAGATGTTTATTCAGTGTTGACACATATTTATAATATCATCTCAACAGTAAGAGTCTATCCTGTCAGATTTACAGCTATTATAAAATATGATGCTATCTGCATACAAATGGATGGTGGGAGCCTTACAGACACTTCCCCTACTATTACTGCCTAAGGAAGCAATAAAAATTTTACATTTACCATCGGGAAACACCTGCAGAGATTAAATTAAAACTAGATCATATGCTTATCAGTTACATGTTACAAAAGCAAAGTCTTTAGAGATTAACATAAAAATCATTGTTATCAAAATCTTATTAAAAGCTTCAGTTAATACGCTCCATTTTGCACCTCCACTGTTCAAGCGTTCTCTGTGTGTGACTTTTTGAGTCTTTGTGCAGCTGTAGGGAAGGGAGGCAGGGCAGCCTCACCTACAGCTTTGCTATCGCCTCGGCAAACGCCTGTGCTGATATTTGGGTTTGTTGTTAAAAGCAGGTACCATTTGTTCTTCCCTCTCTGATCCTGGCCGCCGTCTGAAGGGCTCTCCACACTGCATGTTCTGTTTCTTGAGCATAGCGCCAAAGCAGGCTCCAGGCTTCCTCATGGAGTTCTACTGGGAGTTACTCTGGAGAGCACTTGTCCTTCCTGCTGAACTCATTCTTTAGTATGGTCAGCAGGACCAAGACAAGGGATTTTTAAAGGCTAGATGATGAGAACAAGGAGCTGCTGTTGCTACTAAGCAGACAGTCTTGTGTTTAGTTTGTGCAGCTTTTGACACGTTCTAAACGTGCTGCAGAAAAAGAGACCAGAGTCAGGGAGGCAAATGGGCTGGAGTTGATCTCTGACCTGGAAGTTCAAAACGTCTCTGGATTTGTGCTTTACTGCCACCAATGACTGAGAAGCTTAGAGTGCAGATAATCTACCTGCTTTGGCTCAAAGAAGACTTGCAGATCCTACCTGTGCCTGATTTGCACACACAGTGGTTAGGGTTTATTTCTCCATCTGCTATTACAGTGACCCTTTGCCTTCAGGCATTAGAAGCAACCTGCCTTGGGCATATTCCAAACTATGTATGAGAGGGTATCACTCATAAAAAGCCTGAATTGCTTAGGTGAAGGCCCAGGCCAAAACCTCTTTTGACTGCGGAGATTCTGCCAAGTTTGTGGGATCTGGAGGAGGTCACACTAAGAAGAGGTTAGGATCATTGTTTCTATGAGTTTAAAATAACCAGAATCATGTAGTTTACCAAAGGCCAAACTCAGAAGAGCATTAAGGAGTATCAGACCATGGTTTCTTCAAGACATTTATTCTGAACACAAATATGATGTGGGAACCTTCTGGTGATTTTTTCCCAACCCCTTACCATTTCCTCTGATGTGTTGGCACAGACTGTCACATTTAGTTAAGTGAATGAGGAGTGTTGGGGGAGTCCAGCTTAAAAAAAAAAAACCAAACAACAACAGCTTAGATTTGTAGAAGACAAAATAGTGCATAGACCTGTGGGATGGGGAATGCACAGCCAAAGCAGACCCAAAGAAAGGGAGCAGAAATGGCTGGAGCTTGCTTTGCAGGGGAACAAAAAAAGTCTGTGCAACCATGGCCTAACATTTTAAGTAATAAGGATTTGCTGGCCCAGCTGATTTTCTTTGAACTAGGTTAAGGAGTGTTCAAACAAGCATATCCACATCAGAGGGGTGGTAACCTATTGCTGGGCAATGCTCACCAGCCTCTGGGCAGACTAGGGGAGGACTGTGCTGTCAACAGAGCTGGATTTGGGAGGAGGCACATGTCCACAGCCTGACTTGCAGCACTGTTGCAGCCTAACCCAGGCCTGCCATGTGCCTCCCTCTCAGAAGAGCTGGAGTGTGTACTCTGCCTTCCCTCACGCCTGCAGGGACAGGCTGTACATCAGCATTTTTATAACAAGCTCTCCTTTGAGGGGAGGTAATGGACAGACCCAGTCACTTCAGCACCAGCCACAGGTGCATCCAAATTCTGTGTGGAAGCCTGAGTTCTCTCCTTTTACTTGGACAAATCACTGTGTTTAACTTGGAAAGGCCGACTCATCCCCTCTTGCTCTGCTTTCAGGCTCTGAGCAGTGTGATTTATTGACAGGAGGACTTAAGGTTTCGTTTTTCAAAAATGACGCACATTTTTGTATGTACATACCTATAGCCAAGAAGTAGAAACTCCCTCCCTGTAGTCTGAATTTTCCATCGTCATTATGCTAAATAATTCATTTCTGCTGCCACTAGAGGTATAACATTCACTTGAACAAATACCAAAGGAAACATTTAGTTGGAAACCCTGATCATATTAATATTTCATTTTTCAAATAATGTTTTTGATCTGGGTTCTTTTGGAGGCCTCAGCCTACTTTGCCTATTCCTGTTGGGCACACTTTCTTTTATTGAACTACAGCTGGCTATTCCCGAGATGAAATGCCACTTTGTGATGAAAGGGTACAGAATTGAGTGCTCATTTAAACTGCATAAAAAGCTAAATTATAGTATCAGTCATTGTATCAATCATCTGTGACTACCTCATGTGCAGTCTTGTACCAACACATTTGTAAGTCTCATTCCACATCAATTCTGGTGCAAATTTACATTTATTCTGGAATGCAAACATAACAAAATTTCTTTTAAATGACTTTGCTTTTTCCCCCCTATGTAATAACCAGCGCTCAGATATAATTTCCTTCTTCAAAGTCATGAAAATGTCAGTGGGGACAAGGGTGGCAATGATGTTCCCAGATTTCCTTTGGCACTGGTAGGAGAATTGCTGCATAACCTGGGTTTTCACAGCAAATCTACAGTGCCTAAGTGGTCTGAATGAGCCCAAGGGATCTAAATTACACCTGGCCACTGCCTGGTGAGACCCTAATCTTTGTCTGTTTGAAGTTTGTAACCTTTCTTTCAAAATGTTCTGCCACGCTTAGAGCCAGGCTCTGCCCAATAGGTGCTGGGAGACTCAGGGAGGTTTCTGTGGGCATTGCCTGCTGTGCTACCACCACCAGCTCTTCTGCTGCCTTCCACACGGCCCCCTTCACCTTCCTACTGCAGTTCCACGTGCTGCTTCCCACCTCCCCCTCAGCTGTGCCTGAGCAGCCCAGCCACACACCAGCAGCAGCTCGGGAAGGAGCGTGGGGACAGTGAGTGACGCCAGCTGGAGCTACAAACCTGTGTGGAGAGCAAGCCCCAAAACAGCCTTCCTGCCACATTGTTCTTCCAGGGCTGCACCCACCTTGCTTCAGGGAGAAGTGGAAGAAAGCAGTAAACGGCATCATGAATGCTGGAGGGAGAGATCTCCTTCGCCTGTTTTGTGAAGTTTAATTTGTCAGTCTGGGTAAAATTGCAGTGTTCAGAAGACAATGGTGTGATGGTTAGACTGAGACGTAGGCTTTAATTTAAAATCCCCTGCACTGCAGCATGGTGTACACCCCCTATTTATAGGCATTGTACTACTTGTCACAGGAAAATTATTTTGGAGAGGAAGTAGTGAAACAAGACACCAGTTGATCTCAGAAGTTCTCATCTAAAACAAATTTTTGAGAAAACTACTGATTGCTTAAAGGATTTCCTTACTGTAAAAGTGGACTTTAGCTGGGAAATGTGTTCCCCACATAACTGAAGCACAGATCCTCATAAAACTCCTGGCATAGTGCAGTCTTTCCCCAATATGGCACTAATAGCACAGTTCAGTATAGAACATGTTGTAGCTGGTGTATTCTTACTTTTAGTTTCTTTGTATTTTTGGTAGTAATATTGATAAATTCACCAAAGTCTTATTACACTCATAAGACATATTTTACTAAGAGAAACAATGAGCAGCTGGGATACTTTGTATTATATTAGGATAAAAGTCAAGAAAGTAATACCACTAAAATTATAGCGGGGGGATAAAAATTAGATCCATGGAATTTAGTGAAAACAACAACTCTGCTGTCTGACCTTATTTCTGCCCTCCACACATTCATTAGCAAGACCATGCCATTTATTTACAGCTACCTTCTATTGCAGGCCCAATCTTAGGCAGTAAAGTCAATTGCAGAAGTATTTTCACTGAAGCAATTGCATTCAGAATAAAGTTGCCAAAATGCTTTCTCCCAAAAGTCAACAATATGTGTGGCAACCTTGTATGCTTTGTCCGCAATTTTGGTAACTTTCCCAGTGATACAGTTTAGGGTCATGCTGACCTTTATGGGTTTCACAGCTAAGGCAACAGTTACATAAAAAGCATGAATGAGCAACAACAAAAGAGGAAGGCTGGGATCATATAATTTGAACACCAGAACTGCCTGCACTTATACTTCACTATTTCAGTGAGGGAGGCAGCACTGAAGAATGGTAAAGCTCATAATTTTAGGTAAAGAAATGGAAGTTCTGCTTTCATTTCTGCCTTTTATTCCCTGTATTGTCCTAAGTCATTTAAGACCAGACTGCAAATGTCACCTGATTTAGATTAAAAATTAAAATGTACAATTAAAAAGAACAAAAAGCAAACCAAACCTGTTATCAATAGTGAAAATTCTGCTGGTTGGTAAAGAAAAGGGGATATGCAGCAGTCAAGATGATTTTCAATGACAAAAGTGCCTTTGGCTCATACCGATTAGACACTGATTTCTTCCTCAGTGATTAAACATAAAACACTGACACTATGTGAAACATGTTGGATGTGAATTGGTTTATATGACTGTTAACAGTTGGTACTAATATCTGTCACTAAACTAAAATATTGGCAACTACACCAGCAACAGGAGAGTGTCTCTGTTGCTCAGTCTCTCTGGTTGGTTGTGTTCCCTGCTTTAGCTTTGGTAAGATACGAAAGGCTTCATTTACAAACAAACAAATCATTTAATTATTACAAGAGATATATGACATGCCCATAACCATGGCTGGTAGAAGTGTTTCCATTTCTTATGATCCTAGACCAGATCTGGGCTCATCTGGAGAGCTTCTTCCAGCATAATGATACTTGGGTTTTGTGGGACTTTCTTTCCTTTCTCTGTGGGATTCTGGGGCAGACATCTGGGATGGCTTAAGGAACTGGATTAAGTTTGGGTCCTCTTGGGGGAGCAGCAAAGAATCCCTAGCCTTTGAGGCCAGAAATTCATACTTCACTGAGTTTGCAAAAATTGACCTGCTTGTCCCTCTCTCCAAAATTCAAAAAGGAAGAGACTCCTTTGGAGAGGCAGCAGACTGGTCTCAATGTCACTCAAGCCAACAGAATTCTTGTTCAGCTGCTGTATTTGAGGCCTGCCTACTTCTGATTTTAACTGTTCCTAAAATTTTTCTGCATTAACAATGCGTAATATTACCACACATAAATCTGCCAGGCTTGCTGAAACAGTTTGCTTATAGTTTCATTGATCTTGGCAGCAATGAACAACAGCATTTCTAGAGGGAGAACTGAGTTTTTCTGTATATTTGTTGTGCTAGTTCTTGGTTCAGGTTTTTTTTCCACTATTGTCCTTTAAAATTTTTTTAATAGCCTGTATGACACAGTGACTGATGCTGGAATCCTCTGATGTCTTTTGGAAATGCAATAGAAGCAGTTTCCAGCCCATGTCACAGGAAATTTGCATGTTCCAATGAATAAAAATTAAGATGAAAGCAGGATGTGTGGGAAGACCTGGTAGTGACAGAATCATTCCCAGCTGCTTTCTTGGTTGCAGAGTAATCACAAAACGAGGATTTTTACCAAGCTTGCTTAATCCTCATTTCTAGATTTTGGAAGGATGTGGCCACCACCAGCTGCCTTGCTGAGTTATGTGCATGTTCAGTACTGCTGGAAAACTCATGATTAGGCTCTGACCAGAAAACAAACCTCAGTGAGAAAAAACTGTCACCAAACCCCTAAAGTCCACTGTCTGCAGAGTCCCATTTCTTAGAAGAGCTGACCTTGTTTTAATGGCGTTAAGGAAAAGCTCTATTTGGAGGCAGAAGGCAGAGTGTAGCTGTGGCCTCTGAAATCAGATCACACTCTTTTGCCTATCTACTGGGAAAGGGAGCAGCTGAGGATAAAGCTTGCACACAGGCAGCTCTGTATAGTGTTTCAAGGAAAGCTTCAGAAAAGATAAGATTCTTATTTTGTACTTTGACAAAGAGCTCCACTGACTGCAGGAGTCTCCATGTTACACTCACAGCAAGAACAGCCGTTTTCCATGATATTGCTGCAGCACTGCCCCACCTCATTTTATTGCCCTCCTATTTGCCACATCACCAGCTCCAGGGAGCTGGAGGTGCTTTGGATGTGCCAGTCCCAGAGCCTGGAAGCAAAGGGTTCATGGGAGAGCTTTCTAAGTCTCTGCTAGCAATAGGAAGTTAAGAGTCCAGCAGCCTTTGCTTGAAAATAGTAAACAAATAAGAAAAATAATTATGGTTGTGTCTGGTATGCAGTAAGCCTCTAAATTTGAGTTTACTTACCTTTCAAGTGTTCCACGTATCCTGTATTTGACCAGAGGTTTGCAAACGTGGCCCTGGGAGGGTTGCAGGGGTAATTGGCTGGCAGCCTAGGACTGTATTTAATTAGCAAGGAATGCACCGGCCCTAACTGCATTCCCTGCAGGAGCCACAACCCAAACGGCTACAGGTGCTGTCCTGCTTACTGCTCAGGCCCAGAGACTACTGCTGCAACTTATACTGCATTTGGAAAAGTACATTTGGATATCACTATCAGGACAGAAGCCTTTCTATTTTCTGGTTTTTGCTCTGCCATAATGACAGGCAGTATCATCAGAGCTAGGGTCCTGCTGCCCTCTTAGTACACAAACCCCTGGTTGCCCTAACCTTGCTGGAGTCACATTTTTAGATGCCTCTTTGATTAACCATTTTGGGACAGTTCGGCCTGACTCTGACTAGCATCAGCTGCTGATCTTCCTGAGTTCATCTGGAGTTTCAAGTGATTGATACCTCAGAGAATTAAGCTCAAAGTGTACCAGGCAAGACTGCCTAGAGCTAAAATACTCACAGTCAAAGCCCATTAACTGGAACGTCTGTGTTTCACTGAAAGTCTTCTTAGAAAGCTGAGGCCAATTTTTCCTTTGTTTCCACCATTCTGAAGTGTTCTGCCTTGATATACTCTTCTGTTTTTTTAAGCAGTCTGCTGACTAAATGCTCCCTTTAGTGGCAATTTCTGAATTTAAAAAAAAAAAAAAGAGAAGTTCTGTTTTTGTGGTGATCACAGTTTTATGAGGTGATTGTTCACCTGAGACATAATTGAAGTAAGCTCCTGTTATGTGTATCAAAGGGTAATTTATAGTTTCAATGCATTAAGCTATGTATTTTGCATCATGGTGGCTCCTCCCAAGAACTGCAGGAACCTTGTGGAACTGTGCTTCTCTCTTTGTTTGTTTACCTTCTGATCTATGCTTGTTTTTTCATAACTACTTCTCAAAGGTTTGTTCCTTTATTTTGATTCTATCCATCCATTTTCCTGTATTTTATTTTCTCTGTTTTACATGTTGCTTAACGTGTGAGCACTGAGAAGATCTGAGCAAGTGGGAAAGGGAAAAGGCTTTGAGAGCACAAACCCCAAGGCATTGTGCTGAGATACAAACCCCTGAGGGACACAGTCCAGTCTCAGTGACTGCCTTTGCAGAAAACCCACACCGCCAGGGATGCTAAACAACGCAAGACCCACCTGCCTTAATGCAAGTGTATTCACTCGCCTCTATTTTTCATTTTAACCTGCTCCTAAGCTAAGAATAGAAGTCCTGTGGAAACCTTGACTCCCAGTAGCTCATCATAGATTTCCATTATGACAGGCTGTCACTAGGCCTCTGAAATTTTAAATTTCATTTCTTGAGTGTGTATATATATACATATATATATACACACATATATACAAATGCATATATAAGCCCTGTACCCAGCATTGATTACCCACATTGTCCTTTTCCCTTCTTTGTCTGCTGCTTTCTCCTCTCTTTTACTTTTCTGCTGGATGGTAAAATGAGGGAACAGGATGTGTGTCCTAGGAGGAAAGGGGATCTTACACAGAGGGTGGCAAGAGGGTGGGGCTGCTAGGGATAAGGGACAAGCTGACTGTCCCTGGCTCAGCGGTGATGCAGAATGTGTGTTGTGCAAGGCTGCAGAAGTGTTGGGGTAACAGATGAGCTTGTTGTGACATGGGAAAGGGCTGGCACAAACTCCCAGTTCAGCTGGATTTTCATTGCAAACACAATGGGTTTAGCTGAATAAGGAATAATTGAAGTTTGAAAATGTTTGCATGAGAATTGGCAATACTACATTTTAAAAATACAAGGGTGAGCATAATCATAATTGCAATTTTTTGTCCTTTATATGAATGTTGAATGCAAAATCTTTTATTGCAGATACTATTTTTTTTAAATTAAACTGAGTGACTTCGGGATGGAGTTTCTGGTTTCTCTTTTTGTTTGCTTGGTTTTCCTTGCTGTCTGAGGTAAATTGTTACTTTCACTTGGCTATGGAGACCTGTTGTTTGGTTGCTTTGTCTTTCTTTTTTCCGTAGAATATACTGAATTATTATTGGGGACTGACAAGCATTTTGACCAATAATGGGGGCAGCTACTCTTTAAATTTCTACTCTTTAAATATGAGATAAATGCTACAATTAAATGCCAAAACATAGGATTTTTCCTTGGAAAACAAGGAAATTCCCTTGTTTTAACCTGAGCTAACACAGTATTCTCTCTCTGCACAATTATAAGTGTGATTGCTGTAGGGAAAATGGGGGGAGGGTTGAATTGCAAAGCTCTGCCAGAAGCATCTCCTGCCTTCTGAGGGAGGCTGCTGGCAGATAGAGTCGGGCAGGAGAATGCAGAAAACGTTTGCTGCTCCTTAGTGATGTGCAACACCCGGGCTCACGGCTCAGCACGGAACAACAGGAACTACCACGCTGTTTCCAGGAACAGCCCGCAGTGCCCAGGGAGGGAGGAAAAGGCCACACACCAAATCGTCTTGACTTGGTGTCCCCTCCCAGCTCTGGGTAAGGCTTTGAAAACACAGAAGTTTCACCAAAGCTACAGTGTTTATTTGCTGTTGATCACACTGTCCTACATGAATTTGTTTAATGCCTTTTAAAATCCATTTTCAATCTCTAGAACCTCCTGAGGCACTGACTGCCACAATGCAATTATGGATAGTAGGAAAGAGTACGTCCTTTTGGGTGCGTTTGTTTTAAACCTGCTGCTAAATGCCTTTGTTGGATGCCCCCTCAGCTTTTGTACTGTAAGAGAAAGTGAACAATTACTCTGCATTTACCTTCTCCATTCGGTGTTTTACAGACTGCCGTCATTTCCCTCTGCAGTCATCCTTTTTTTTCCAACCTGAAGAGCCTTTGTCTATTTTATTTCTTCTTGCAGTGAAATTGTTCTATATCTCAAAAAAGATAAATGTGGGCTTTTTATTACTCCTTTCGTTTTTTCTCCTCTCAGACAAAAGTGTCAAGGAAACCCTATACAGGAATGCCATGGCTGAAAGTTTTTCTGCTGCTTCTTTGTGCCAAAATAATTAGCATTTGGCTCTTAAAAATTATCAAAAGCTTCTGAAAGGAAGGGAAAATATTGTTCTTGTAAACCCCTCCAGGTTGAGTTTGTTTTCATATCCAAAACTAGGTAAGAGAATGCAGCAAATAAACAGAAGCATCTGGGTTTGAATTTTCCCTTTGTTGCCAGCAAACTTTCCAGCTTAATACACAAAAATGGAGTTGGCGTGAGAAAGTGACAAAACTGGGGCCTGAGAGTTCAGGAAGTTCAGTAATTCAGTCTGTACTGAGCAGGGTCGGCAGCACTAACAGGACACAGCAGCTCCAGAGAGAGTGGGGCTGTTTTATTCTACTTAGTCCAGAATAAGCCCAGTATCTTCTATTATGTCTAAATCTGAAGGGACAGAAAAGTAAAAGAGAGCACATTTTTATTTTAAGTTTCTGTGTTCATATCTGGCACAAATACTCCATCTGAGAGAGGCAAATGCAAATGTCTCCAGATCTGAGTACAACCATCTGCAGGGAGCACTTTGCTGTCCTTTCAGTCTGGCAAAGTCACAAAGCTCTTCCACCTTGTGCCCTTTTCTCCTACCTTGTTTCATTTGAGCTGACTCTTCAAGACTCTGTACACCTACTTCTTGCTTCCTGCTGTGTCTCAGTTGTTTGGATTTCCCATCTGCTATGTGCTGCTGCCCTGCACTGTCTCCTCCTGCCATCTCCCCTTTCCGTGCACCCACAGAGAGATTGGCTCTCACAAGATGAGGTTGTGTCCCTGCCTGTCTTCCTGGAAACTTCTTTCTTCCAAACACCTACCAGATACCTCAGGAGATGGGCTTTCACTTCCTCTTCTTCATTATCTAAAAAAAAAAAAGAAAAAAAGTTGAAGAATGGAAAGATCTTTGTTTTATTTTTCCATGCAATTGCTTTTTGCTGAGTTTTCTGCTAAGTTCCCAATGCTACTTGGGCCTTTCCCTCCTGTTCCACCTCATTTTCTTGTTACCACCCACTCATTAGATCATGGCTGAAATTAGCAGGTGAGAGCTACAGGGCAGGGTCAATTTCTTTTGCCTCCGTAGGGAAGGCTCCATGGGTTTAAAGTTCGTTTTTTAAAAAAAATAAAAGAAATGAAAACAACAAAACAAGCACTTCTGACAGGGAAACCAAGGTAGGAAGGCCAGGTGACCACAGAAAGTGCTGGTTCTATAACAGAACCAGCAGGAGCTCACGTGGCACCAAAGCCTTGTGTTCCAAGTAGATCATTCTGTCTGCTTTTGTAACTGTTTTTAACAACAAATAATCTTTAGGATTAAATATGGGATTTGTTTGGGGGAAGAGTATTTTGTGAAAATTGCTTATAGGAAAATGCAATGATTTTATGGCACAGTGTATTTCTGCATAATTTTTAATTGTTTGGGGGGAACTAAATAATGATAAACATAGCCATGGAAATGTTTGGTTTCAGTAAGATGATGACGATCTGTTAAGAATATGTTGGAAATGTTAATATTCGTCCCTAAATGATAATAGTATTTCCTGTTTGGAACCAGTAAGTTACTTTTAGGTGCCCTTAGCACACAGTTAGCATCCCATGGAGTGGCGTCCCATCAATATTTTGAAGACTGTCCCTAATTTTTTTTTAAGACACATGGTGCCATGCCTGTGAGGGACAGTGGGTGTTCCAGTGCAGTGAAATGATGGTGAGGGGTGAAAGGTGACTTGCTGAACTGAAATAAGGAGGCTGAGGCTCCCTCAGGCTTCCAGATAGGTTTGGTCTGCTTTGGATCAGGCACAAGCAGTATGTGGAGTGCAGTCAGGTTAGCTAAACTTTCTCTGTGGGAGATACTTTGAACTCTGCAAGGGAGAATTTCTGTTGCAGGCAAGCCACGTATATAGTAAAAAATCATAACTGTGCCCAGATATGAAACAGCCAAGTGTGGCTTTTGCTTTATGATAAATCCTGTCAGTTCAGAGCAGGTCCCCAGCCCATGACTATTTGCCATAAAACAAATGCTGATAGGTTATAGATGAAACGGTGTGAACTTCTCACTTGGTGGCACAAATCTGTGTAGCATAGCCTTGGAAAACGACTCTCCTAACCAGTCCTTGTTGGCTCCAGTCTATTTAAACATATGTATTTTCAGGTTTCAGTTCTGGTAACGATATCCTGCTTTTATGACTCTTCCTCACAGGAACCCAGGCAGAAGCACGTAGTTTTCCTAAGAAGTGGCAATTTTTTAGTCTGTCTTTATATTTTACATTGTAGAATGTAATAAGATTCAAATCCTTCTACTTGCACATTCATTTAATTGATATTGTGGCTTTCCACATTGGTAATACTCTGGATTTTTTCTGTGGTTTTTTTTTCTTTTCTTTCTTTTTTTAATGCCTTTCATCCAAAGATCCCAAGCTGATTTGGCCTGATTCCCAGGTACAGCTTAGCGACACTTAGCATAAGACCAGTAAAAGGAAGTAACGGGGAATTTCACGCAATTCTTGGCAGGTTGTCAATCCGCATGCACCTACAAGTGGAGCATCCCAGGCCTGTGAGCCCCTGCTTCCCATGGCTGTGACTGCCTTATGCAAGGCTCCTGTCTTGGCCACAAATCCCTCTCCCTTTCTCTTACCACCTAGAACAAGCTCTGTTGTTCCCAGTGTTTATCAGCGAGAGATGATAAATCTTTCCTAGGGGAGAAATTGGTAGGATATACGGGGGCTTGTGGCTGAGGCCATTAATCTGATGTTATTTGCTGTCGGATCACAAACAAGCACCAGGCTGAAGCACAAGCTTTCAATTTTGTATTTCCCTGCATAGGTATGTGCACAATTTTAATGCCTTTTTCTTATCTTCTGAGGTTCACAGTAACTCAATTCTCAGTTTGTTAAACAGGAGAAGGTTTCAGTTTCTTTTTCAACAGCCAGAATATTTTTCAAACTTTTATTCTGAATACTGTTTCTTCTTTGGAGAGACTCTTGGACTTTGAAACTTGTTCTCATATGGAAAGCCTTGCCTGTCTGGAAATCTGTTTTGGCACGCTTTGCTGTTCAAACTGCTGCTTTGTGGGTTCATTTTATGTCTCCTCGGAGACATTTTGTCAGAATTTTGCTTATCTACCAGTACTGCAAAACGATCCCCCATCTTAGGCAACCAATCACTTCCTCATCCTCTTCTCATTGGTCTTTAAAGAAAATGGAAATGAAACTCTCTCTGCTGTTACACAGGCTGTGGATCTAGCTTTCACCTTTGGACTGTGGGCAGTATTAGCTGTACTTGCATAAAAACTTTGCAGGCAGAGGAAATCTTGCTGAACTGTGCATAGCAAAGGGTTAACACATGTCTGAGGGAGAAGGAGAGAAAATCAGGATGGCTGGACTCTGCCCCCTTGTTAAGTGGCTGCTTCTTTGAAGTATGTGGAAGACAGATGAAAAACCTCAGAGTTGCCTTGAATTATCTTCCTGGGCATACAGCTCTCTCTCTTAGTAGTTAAATATGACAGTTATAGTGCAGTATTCATGCACTGTCTATAAATCAGTAGAAAGCATGCTGCAGTCAGGGCATGTATCCATAGTCTGTTCTTTATATTTTAGCTGAAAATGAAATTTCTGAATTTGCTGAAGCCTGTGAAAAGAAATTCAGGTGCACATCTCCACCGGAGACTTATACAAAGTCTGATGGCTCACAGTAACCAGGGTTTGCTCCTCAGCTTCCATGACTGTCCTCCCATCTGCAAACCCAGATTCCTGAAAAGCAGTGAAAAACCAAATTTTGGATCAGGCTCCCAAGCTCTTGATTGAATCACTGCAGAAAGGAGATGGAGTAAATGAAAGGGGCAGAAATCTTTAAGGGTGAGTCACAATTTCATGGAAGTTTGTATTGTAGTTACAAAACAGAAAAAAGAAAAAAGGCCCTGCTGAGCAACATCCTGGAAATTACTGGTTTGGGGGTTTTGTTTGTGTTTGTTGGTTTGGGTTATTTTTCTGTTTTGTTTTTCCAGAAGAGGCTGTGTGACACACTGGCAGAAGCAGCCTGGCCTTTTCTAGCGTCTGGCTTAAGAGCAGCTAACTGCTGATGGGGGAGAATATTTTGCCCTGATGCAGCACACAATATCACAGGAATTGAATTTGCTCAGCTTTTGCCATCTTGAATATAACTGTGAAGGAGGTTATTATTCAGAACAATTTCTTACTTTCCACACTCAGGTCCAGCTGCACAAAAAGTCTTTAAGTTAACAGGGTATTTCACCTTTTTGAAAGGGACAGCATAGATTTCGGGTTGCCTAAGAGCTAAGCCCTTCTGATTTCACACTGTGGTACTGAAAAATGCACCTTGTCAGGCAAGTCACTTAGCTCTGGTGGCAGCCCCTTCTTTTGTGTGATAGAGATCATACCTCCCAGCTCATGGCATGGATTAATCTATATTTTTGTAGTGATTTAGCAGTGACCATTTCTGCTGTGGCTGGAAGCACTTCAAATTAAGCAGGAAAGTCATCAGAGCAGCTGTAGTACACGACCAAGATAAGGAGCCATGGCAGCAGAGGGAGGTTGGAAGGGTTTAGCTGTTGATCCAGATTTTAAGTAGATAATTTCTGACTAATGTATCCAGTGTGCCCCAATTTCAGGTGGCTAATCAGTGCCAAAGCTGAGCACCTTCAGTGCCTAAAGCAGTATGGCTTCTGTCTCACAGGCGTATTACTTGTTCAGGGCAAAAAGCAGCTGGGTGAGAAAAAAGTAAGATGAAGCAATATAAAAGTGTTAAGAAACAAACTGTTAGCGCTAAAATCCTGTTAGAGGCAACAGCTTAGATGTTAAGCTGTGTTAGGACAAAAACCAGAAAATAACACTTCTCAGCACAATGGGGAAAAATACCACTGATCCATTTGGTTCAAAAATTGACTGCAGTTATTAATCCAGAATAATGTTCCTTTTTACTGTGGGATAGATTACCTGCACAGAAATAATTTCAAAATATTTAATTATAGGAGACCTTAATCTGCAGTGGCTATTGTGATTAAGTTCTAGATGAGTGTATTTTCAATTAAAAATCAAGAGAAGTTTAAACTTTGTAGAGGTGATGAATGTCTGCTGCCACAGCTGCCAGATAGTCAGCACTGCAAACACAAACTGTATGGAGGCAGAGTAAAAGCCACTCCAGCTGCATGCATGCATGTTAGCAACCATGGTGTCAGTAATTTTAGGAATAGAAAGTGTCTCATTAAACTACATAAATGTCTTGTACTGTGACTAGACGATTGCTAGACTTCAGCTATTGCACTGTCCAGCTGGAGCAGGATGAAAGACGGAGAGTATGTGAACCTTGCCTGCTGCTGCCCTTGGAAAGGTCAACCTGTGAAATGGGAAACAAGAGTTTCATCTTGACCTTTACCTTAAAATACTATATTTGGATGGGAAAGAAGTAGCTTTTAGCTATCTGGTGGTCTGGAATTTAAAAAAAAATGATGAGGATATGAACTTGTAATTGTTTAGCATTTCATGCAGCCAGTCAAGGAGGACATGGGACCGCTGGGTTGCCAGCTGGAATTGGCTGAGGTCAGCTGGAGGCAGAAGGGAGTCTCTGACCTCATCTGGTTGACATGAAAGCAATGCATAGGTGGCCTCATCGAGCTCCCGGTGCCAGGACCTGGCAGTGTTATGTGGCATCTTCTACCAATAGCTCATTTTCCATTCAGGCTTTTGAGAATCCATTCCTGCCCAGGAGTTATCTTTCCAGACTAACATGCAGTGGTACAAAAATACAGTATCTATATGTTTATCTTATTCAAATCCCATTTGTTTTAGTCTGGCTCCATTCATGTGAACTAATCATTGCATAAAAATATTTATCTGTTTATGCCTCCTGAAATTTCTGTTATGATTGTTTAAATTCAGAAACTTTAATTGCAGATACACATGCACAACTTATGGACGGTGTGGATAATGGAATGGAGTCTCCAAGTTTGATAGGATTCTTTTTCAAAATGAGCTGCTTTTCAACTATTTGTTTACCTACTTTTGGTTCAACAAAATCAATTAATGAGATGTTACTTGAAACATATCTGAAGAAGTTTTTAAAAAAGAGAGACTTCTTTCTAAAGCAAATATAAAGACTGCAGATCCTGTGTACAGGTGTTGAGCTTTTTCTGATGACAAAAGGGATGAGTACATTCTGATCAAAGTGGTATTTTCACCAACATCTGTGTTTCATCATGCTTTGTAATGGGGCATTAGAACTCACCTATGTTGTACAACAACAGTATTGTCCAAGTGCTTCGCAAAAATGGAGTGAGAACTGAAACTGATTCTGCCTGCTGTTGAAATGAATGGCAAAAAATATGTGGAATAAGCCTCTGAATTTAAAACCACTGGAAAACATTATCAGCTTATTATTTTAAAGTAAGATTCACGTTGGCATTGCTGCTTTTGTGTGTTTTGGATTTACTCCTGGAAGCAAACAAGCATTCTTGAATGGACATAGTGCTAAATATTTCCTCAATCTCCTTCCCCTTATCTGGTTGCTGTCGGTGGTGACTGCCAGGCCCAAGACACCTTGGAGCAGGACACCTTGAAGAGGAGGCTCACGGAGGACCTTATATCTCTCCTGAAAGGAGGTTGTAGCCAGGCACAAGTCGGGCTCTTCACCAAGACAACCAGTGACACAACAAGGGAATATGGTCTTGAGCTGTACGGGGAGGTTTACATTGGACACTAAGAGGAATTTCTCCACATGAAGGGTGGTTAGAGATTGGAATGGGCTGCCCTGTGAGGTGGTGGAGTCACCGTTCCTAGAGGTGTTTAAGGGAAGACTGATCATGGTGCGCTAGTCTGGTTTATAAGGTAGTGTTGGGTCATAGGTTGGACTCGATGGTCTGACTTTCCAGGCTAATTGATTGTGATCCCTCCTTCCAGATAATTTTTTTTTTTTTTAATCGGAGTGATACAAAATATTGCAAGTTGTATATATTTTCAGTTTTGCCACGGTAATTTGTTGCCATCCTGCCTTGATCCAGGAACACTGAGGTGCCCTGTCAGTGTGTGATGGCCAGATCCAGGCACTGCCTATGGAAGATGGCTATCACCCGAGCTGGGAAAGGATCACACGTGAGGGGCTGAGGATCCAGTGCTTGAGTGAAATTTCTGGAGACCAGGAACGGGGGCAATTATGTCACTGGCTGAGCAGCTGAGAGGCTTCGCTCGGCTCCCTGGGATCTGCACAGAGCTCCTGCACACTCCGCTCAGCCCCGCGGGGCTGCCCAGCCATCAAGAGCTGCGCGGGCCGAGGTGAGGCGGCGGGGAGGTGCTAGGCGGCGGCGCGGTGACTCAGCCGCGGATACCGGGAGATACTGGGGGCACATGGCGGGATTGGGACCGGGACCCACAGTGAGACCGACGGCGAGAGGCCGGGCGGGGCGGTCCCTGGAGCCCGGGGCGNAGCTCGGGCAGCGCCGCCAGAGCTGAGCGAGCCGCGGGCGAGCGCCGCGCCTCCTCCGCAGGGAGCCCGCCGGCCGGGGCTCTGCCTGGACCATGCCGATCCTCCTCTTCCTCATAGACACGTCCGCCTCCATGAACCAGCGGGCGTACCTGGGCACCAGCTACCTGGATATCGCCAAGGGCGCCGTGGAGATCTTCATGAAGGTGAGTGTGCGGCGCCGGGGGAGCCGCCGCCCCCCTCGCCCCTTTCGCCCTGCTCACGCCTCTTCTCTCCGCTCTCTCCCC
>VXBR01011488.1:0-43431 GCA_013400215.1 Cisticola juncidis | reverse complement strand
TTACGTCCGCCGAGCCGCCCTCCTGCATCAAGGTAATGCCCCCTCCCGGCCGCCTCGGCTCCGCGGCGGGGCCGCCCTTAGCGCGGCGCAGCCCCGTCCGGCCCGGCGGCGGCAGCAGCAGCCTGTGAAGATGGCGGACATTTTGCTTTTGTATGGAGGAGAGAGGCTGAGGGCGCTGCTGAGATGGAGGAGGNCAGAGCCCGGCTCCGGCGGGCAAGGCGGGCCGAGCTACTCCCCACGGCCGCAGGGCAGGGCAAGCGCCCAGCCCCGGCCTTGGCGTGGGGTGTGGGACAGCACCCGCGGCTGTTCCCACCTCTGCGATGCAAGAAGCTACAGTGTTGGGGTTGTGTGTCCCCCTGGCCGCCTCTCCCGCCCCATTCATCCTGCTGAGCACGGTAGCCTGCACTAGTTCTGTGGAAGGTGCTCGCAGACCCCACTCCGTGCAGGATTGTGGTGAGCTGGATGTGGAGCCATCGAATCATCAAGGTTAAAAGACACCTTTAAGATCACCAAGTCCAGTCATCAACCCAGTACTGCTACTGTAATTCCTAAACCACTAAACCACATCATCCAATGCCAGCCTCTTAAACACCTCCAGAGACAATGACTCTACCATGTCCATAAACAGTCTGACCTCCTGAATCATAAAAATTTTCTTTCTAATATCTAATCTGAATTTCCTCTTTCCCAGTTTAAGGCCATTTTCTCTGGTCCTCACGGCAGGCACAGCAGAAGAGACCAGCCCTTATCTCACTATAGCCTACTGCATAGGTGTTGTAGAGACCGATGAGGTTTGCCGTGGGCCTCCTTGCAAGTAAACAAGTCTGCCTGGCTGGCTCCTCTTGTCCCTGTTTTCTCATTCCTCAAGTCAGTGGCAAGTATGGCCATGCCGTTCTTATCACATCAGCTGCAGCATGAGGTTTAGGCAAAAGTAAAAAAAAAATTGTAGTGCTGCATCCCTTATGCTGTAGGCTGCAGCTCACTGATAGAAATGTCCTAACCTAAAATACCTAGATGAAGTGTGTCAGAGAAAACACTGCTATGAGAGTTTTAGAATCCACCTGAATATTCCTGGATTAGGACTATATTTGCTCAGAGTAATACATAGTGTAACTGCTGGGCTGTAGACCCATTCTGTGAAAGCCAAAGAAGTTAATTTACAAATACATTGTTGGTCATCCTCGAGAAGAAAGGAAAATATTCTGTAGATCTCCCAGCTAGAACTTCTTGAGACATTTTAAAAGTAAGTGGGCTCGCTGGTGCTGTGAGCTTAATCACTTATTCACATCTTTGATAATGAGGAAATGTAATTATCATGAGCTGTGAGTCTTGGCTCCTTTCATCAGGAACAAATTTACACAGCTTTCTGAAGTGACAAGTCATAGAGTGAGTAAGTATTCTCAGAAGAAGGTGTAGAAGTAGTCTCTGTGAATCAAAAGCATCCTTGACTTAGAGAAACTTACTGTCAAGAAACCTACATCTGCTTAGGAGAGGTGTGTTTTAGACACAGTGCACACACCATTTGCCCCATTTATATTTGTGACTAGATGCAAACCTCAAGTCTTTGTTATGCCTGTGTTAACTGGGTTTCTTGTGTTCCAGATTTCTTTTCTACTGGTTTTGTGTCAAATATTTTACAAGTGTATCTTATGTTTGAGAAATGAACTTGCTCCCTGCAGTAATTGCAAGCATACTGGTGTTTTAATAAAAAAAATGACTTTGCTGCTGGAGCTCGTGTGGTAATGCTACAGGTTATTACCACATCTATACTTGGATTTGCTGAGGAAGATCCTTCTGTTTAATGAGCATCTGTATGCATTCTGATGTGGTAATGAGCATCTGACTGTTCACAGTTTTAGTAAATAGTAATTGAAATAAATAGGACTGTGATACCCATGATAGCATTCAGTCATATTTAATATGCATTAAATAGCCAAGGGAAGTGAAAAGTATTGTGGTTCTTATAACTTGCTCTCTTGTAATGTCTCTACGCAGAAATTTATATTTCTTGCTTCAGCACACTGTTTTTTAAATTAGACTTAAGGAGGTCTTAAAATATTTTTTCAAAAATTAGTAACTTTTCTAGTAACAGGCTGCAGATTCAAGAAATATCTGATTATAGTAATTATGATCACAAGTGCAGCTCAAATATTGCATAAAGACTTGATGGCATAAGTGAGTGTTATTGGGCTGTCATCATGTCTGTTCCTTGAGCAGAGAAAGCCTCAGAGCAGTGATGACTCCTTGTTTGAAGATCTGTTCTCAAGACCTTCACTGGTATTTATGATATTCCCTCTGCTGTGTTTTCTAACAACTGCAGTTGTGCCAGGAAAACTTCATGGTCTAGGCCACATTCTGTATGTCTTACGGAATATGCTTGTAAAAGACATAAAATATAATTTCTTCGCTAATGCTGCTGCAGTTAAATACTGTGTCTCTCTTGATTTAGAGAAGGTGAAAACAAACTTGGCAAGTGAATGTATTTTGCAGGCTTGCTTTCCAAGTATGTGCAGCAGTGGCTACTTTATCCTCTTGTTTTCTTTCTGATTTATACTAATTAAATTATGTAGTCTCTCAGATAGTTTACCAGTGAAGTATTTGAGGGGAATAATCGGTGATGGAATTGAGACCACCTAGGAGGCAGAGGAATTACAGGACCTTGAGCTTTGGAGCAGGAGTAGCTGAGATGTGCTTTAGGTTGGTTTGTTTCAGAATTTGTTTGCCTGTAGCATTAAAGTATTTCTAACCAATAGCACTGGTTCACTTTTGATGGGCAAGAATATATCAATAAAGTATTATGCATGTGTATTATGTTGTGCTAAGTGGAAGGATCATACTATTGCACAAATGATTTACCAAAATTTGTAAAAGTAAGGTGATATTTTTGAAACTGTCTTTAGTATAGCTGGTTTGAAATTATTTACAGGACCTGTTGCTTTTGTTTGCTCATAGCTCTCTGTGCCATTTTTTAAAAATTGAACTATTTAGCCTCTCCGTTTGCAGTGGGGCCCTGCAAAGAGTTGCGATGACAAATGTCTAAAGAGGAGTCAAGGTGCTGTCCTGGGAAGGGGGACAGGAAGATGGGGGTAGCAGGAATCTGAGCCCCACTCTGGCAGCAGATGCCTCTGGAACCTCGTCAGCTGTTTGGCTCCTATTTGTTGTATAATGTATAGGTGGTAATTTGTGATAGCAATTATGGTGCAACCATTTATAACTCTTACTTTGTTTTCAAAATACTACTTTCAAAATAGTAAGAGACAAAGGTTTAATATTTTAAAAACATGTTATGAAATGTATGAACCTTGTAATTGTCAAGTGATGTGATGCTGTATAGGTCAGTGGAAAAGTACCTGTACATTCCATTGGATGTTGGGTAAACTCATTCTATGAACTAGGAGGGAAAATCAGTGTATTATTTCAAGAAATAAGACAGCCTAATGTTTTTAGTGTATTTTTTTAGATTAAAGTTGTGATAGGGTGCTATCAAATTAGTCTGTCTTAGTTAGTGACATGTTAACTTGGAAGTGAGCCAGTCTTTTCTGATATTTGGGTATCTGATTTTTGGTGTTTGGCATGCATGAGAAGTTAATAATATGTATGCTAAAGCACCTTTGTAAAATGTGTCTATTACTATTAAAACACTAGTGCTTAAATTTAGGTGTGGAAGGAATTTATTCCCAATATGTGTCCAGTTGGGCAAGAAAAATGGGTTCAAGAACAGCCTTGCTGCCTGGCAGGGTGTTTGACGTTCTTGACCTTCTGGCTAAGTAAGAGAAGTGCATTGTCCTATTCAGGGAATGCATGACGTGTCCTTGTTCTGAGAACTTTCGTAGATTGCTAGAACCCAGATTTTGCTCTATCCCAGCTGTATTGTGACCTGGTGCTGCAGCACCTCCAAGCCTTGTGTGCCAGCCCCACCCTTCCCATCCCTTCCTGCACAACGTGGCTGATCTGGAATGCCTGGGCAGGAGGGTGGGAACAGGCTAGGCATGTTACTGACTGACAGTTCTGCACAGCGCTTCCTGAGCTCCTGCGGTTTGCAGGTCAGGGGCCTGTGATGAGATGTTGGTAAGGCCCTCATGGTCTTCTGTGGCTGTTTTCATATATTTACCCAAATGATTTTTTTTTTCCAAAATCACATACATTTCATCGTCCTCTGTCAAGTAGAGATGTTTCTCTGCATGTAAGCACATGCCATGGTGTAAGAGGGCAGAATCTTAAGCCATTTTGTCTATTTTTTTGGTGAAGTAATGGTGCTGGAGTAAAAATATGGGGAATGGAGAACAGTCTTCTCACCTACGCTTTTTCCTCAAGCTTTTCCTATTTTCCAGTGATAATGTTTCAGCAAGATCTATATAGAATTGTCTGAAAATGGAGCTCATGCCAAAATCTTAACCTAAAGAGTTTTTGAAAAGGAGAGCAAGGCTTAACTCTTCATTTATTTTTTTCATTCTTGATTTTTGTGAAACCTCACATCCTGCAGTTTGTGTTTTGCGTGTAGATTTGGGCTGCAAATGGTGAGTTCAGGCCCAGACCAAAACCACAGTGGTGGCCTTATGTGAAAGTATTGACTAACTGGACTACCCTGTTCCCTTGTGACTGATACCTGGCTGCTGGCAGTGATACAGCCTTTCCTCAGGGCTCAAGGAATATTTTTTATGATCTGGTCACAGAAACATGACTTGTGTTTTATGTTCTTGTGAGACTGTCGTCTGACCTTCATAAATGATCTGGTTGCAAGTGGAGGACTGAGAGAACATAAGTTATATTCTGAAATACATATTTTCCTTCTTCTGTTGTGTTGTACTGAATTCAAAAGTCAGCTGTGACTGTACTGCAGAAATGGGCTCCATGAATTTGAGTGCAGAAATATGTACATAGCTGTCTAAGAAGTAGCTCAAATTACTTTACACGTTGTGTGTGAAACACTGCACTGTTTGAGATTTACAAATTGGGACTGATGGATAGGATGCCTTTCAGTTCCGCTGCTGTTCCCTGCTAGCCTGAACATATGTTTCAGTGCTGAAGGGCTCCCTTGTGGAAGCAGCTCTTCGTGATGGACTCTGAGCAACCTCTTCTTTTCCCCTGAAATTCTGGAGTTGGGTTGGGATACCTTAGAAGCTGGAGCAGGAATTTGTAGAAGGCTTTTCTAAACATCTGTCAAAGAGTAGTTACTGTATGTAAATAATCTGTTCTGTTATTATATTGAAATAGTGCTTCAAAACTGGGAGTTCATAAGGTCCCATTTGAGGAGATTAACTTTGCTGTCTTTTATTTCAGTGACACAGAAGCTTCTGCCAGCATTTTGAAATTTTGCTGTCGTGGAGAACCTGTGCTGCTGCAGAATAGAACCAATTACCGCTCATTCTGTACAGGACAGAGGCAAATGAATAGGCTAGGCTTCAGAAAGAGAGATATATTTGTCTATTTCTGGAAGAAATTGGATCAGAATGCCAGACCTGAGCTGCAGGGAGAAGGAGAAACCCAGCTGTGAAACCTGTTGGGTTTGAAGCAAAGATCTGCAGGAATGCTGCCTGAGGTGGTAGGAAATGCATTGTGTTGTGAAGGAGGAAAATCAGAGGAATACCTAATAATAAGGTTAACTGTATCAGATCCACAGAATAAGCCTAAGTTGATTATGTTTTTACAGGAACTTTGAGACACTGAAAGTCATCGAGTTTTATATGTAAAAGGGCTGACTTTTGGCAAGCACAAGTACTCGGTGGTCTGGCCTGTGCTGTGGAAGGAGTGGTGTGAACAGCTGGGAATAAGCTTGGAGGTTTGCAAGCTGGCAGTGGGGTGTGCAGACAGAATTTTTGGTGTGAGGCAGATAGCAGCTGCAGGGGCAAGAGGGAAGCTGCTATCCGAGAGGTGCAAAAGGGAAAGAAAGCTGAGGTCAGTGGGAGAGGCCTATCTTTCTCTCCACTTATGCTGTTTTTGATGTACATGCCTAGTGAACCCACTAGCCAGGCATTGTTGAAAAGAGGGGAACAAAGGTGCTGAATGTAATACTTAAAGGAATGGATGAAATGTAAGCAGTACACACAGTGTCTGTTTTGATAACTAATTCAGGAGGCTATATTCTGTACTTGTTCAGTGGGGAGAGATAACCATTCCTGTTCTGCCACTATACACTTTTTTGGGTCAGTTACAGCAGTATTCTTAGTTCTGAGCACCAGTATCTTCCATTGCCTGGGAAGTGCTACATACACACCTCTTGTCCTCATATTCCGCAGTGCTTGTTTGAGGCTTTGTTGTGAAATTTGTGTGTTTTCAGAAGGCTGTCTTTGAGCAGAAATGACTGGCAGGTTAAAGCCAACAATTGCTTATCCTCTGTTAAACACAATGACTTAAGGAAGAAAAACAGAAGACAGTTGTTTAAGGAACACTCATACAAATTATAATTGTCTGGTTTTATTTGAAGGCAGAACAAAATCAACTTAATACTGTTTGGGAATAACCATCAAGCAGTTTTTACATGCTCCTTTTCATTTAACTGCTTTATCATCTAAATCTGACTGAAGAATGTGTTCGAAGAGTTCCTTTTTTTTTTTTAAATTAGGCATCTATTTTGAAATTGGACAAGTAAAGCCATAGGCAGAAGGTTCTTGTTAGTGCAGGTGATAGGTTTGTGTTTTACATACGGCAGTGCATGCCTCTCAGAATCTGAAAACATCTAAAAATCTATTTTACTAAAATCCTAGGAATCATCAGTTGGCATCCCTGCAGCAAGCAAGGAGGTATTGTAGCCCCTTTCAGCTTATAAAGGTACTAAATTGGTTCCTATGGAGTGTCCTTTCAAAAGCACATTCCCACTCCTGAGAAACATCATATTGGGTACTGTAAAGCATGTTAAAATGCTTTTAAATGTGCATAAGCATGGTGTCTTACTTTTTTGTGTCCTGGTTGTAGTCGTAGTGAGCATCTTCTTGCAGGAATGGAATGAGGACAAAACAAGGACAGAACATTATAATGAGGAATTTTGTGAAAAGTGATGTACCTTTTGCTTTAAAAAAACAAAGCAGTAATAGTCAGGGTGATTCATGCTTTTTAAAGGAATAGTTTTGTGCCTTCTGAAATTGAAGTATTTTGTAAAAAATCAAATTCATGCAAGAACTTGAAGGTGGTGGTTAAATTTTTGAAAGGAATTTATTTAAATGGAAGGACAGCTCAGAAATTAACTTCTTGATTGATAGGAGGGACTGAACTCTGCTTAGCTGTCCTTTTTAGTATTATAATTTTGATGCAGTTGAGTACTTGAACTTGTGCTTTCACTTGCTGCTTTCTTCATGAATGGGTGAGTGTGTGTTGCTAGGTTAAGTCTTAATGAAAATATTTTGACTGGTTATGCTCCTACAGGAATCTGCAAAGTAAAAGTTTGCTTTTTCATGTGAGGTGGGTTTCTGCTTTGTATTGTATAAAAGACGAGATGCCAGAGGCCTTGAATGGAAACCACCCTATATTGTTCATAGCCACTATAGCAGTTTATATTTTCATCTTTTTATTTGGTTCTTTATTTGGGCTGGGACACATTCAAAGATGTAAGCCCTTAAGACTACAGGATAAACTAGACAAAAGTAGATATGTTTGCATTAAGAGGCTTAACTCATCCTCAGTGCAAAGGTCACTTTTATTTTAAAAATAGAAGCTCAAAATGTGGAATCAAACAGTTGAGTTGGATCTCCCTAGTTGTATTTTTACAGGGAGATGTTCTGTAAGGAGGAACGTGCTTTATGAAGTTGGTGGTTCCTGCTACATGGAATCTTTATGGTCTGCCTCTTCCCCTTTTGTGCTGTTATTATTTTGAGTTTCACGTAGGAGGTTTTCAAAAGAAGTCTTTTTCGTCAGAATACAGATGTAAGAGAGCCTGAGCCCTGTACCCTGTTGGTGTGGTGTGGCAAAAAATATGCACCAAGTACATCTGCGATACCACAAGAATGGGCATTCATTCTTTCAAATTTGATGAGGACTAATATTTCATTAAGTGCTGATTGGCTTGCATTTTAACAGTGGAAAAAGGTAATTAAGATTGCAGACACCTCTACCCTGTTCACCCTTGCGTATTTTCTAGAAGCTTGCCAGGAGGAACTGTGATTTCCAGCGTTAATGCAACAATGACGTTTTGAGCTTGCTGTGATCTAGAAAAGATGTAATTTAGTGCTGTCTCTTACAGTGTTCTCGTACCTCAGACAGCTGGGATCCAGTGGGAAAATGTGTTTTGTACCGTGTGACCTGTGATGTGGAGCTGTGTGCTTTTGGAGGGGGCATCAGTGCGACTCCAAGGGCCCTGTCAGAAGGTTCCAGATGGCTTCAGCCTTAGTGATTCTCTTCACTGTCTGTATTTTTAATGCCTCTATCCTTGAATTTATTTAATAACATAGGCTACCAACCCCCCTAAAAACCAAAACAACACCCCCCCCAAAAAAGAAACCCAACAGACAATAACCAAACAACCCTCCCAAAACAAACGAACAAACAAAAACCCACCAAAAAAACACCAACCAACCAATTAAAAAAACATGGAAAGAGCAGCTGGTGCTGTTCTGAATTATAAATGCAGATTGTCACTTAAGTAACACAGTCTTGTAGTTGAGTCTTGGAATTTTTTTCTTCTTTCTTAAACTTTATTCTAACAGTGCACCTCTTAATAATGCAACTCTTGTGCTTCTACACCCCCCAAAATATAGCAGGTAGTAACTGAAAGGAATTTTTTGCTTTGTATTTTTTCTCGCTAATTTCAGAATATTAGGGAAACATGTAGCAATCAATTTCAGCTGTAAGCAGCATGTTCTAGGATCAAAACCTTAGGAATGTGCCAAGAAAAAAATACATTCTTGTAAAGAGACTGTTACTATACAGGTCAGAATCTGTAGTTGCCTGTAGACTTGTATTGATTTGTATATTCATTCTGCAGAGCATTGGAAAAACAAAATTTCTTTAGGTGTAAGAACTGAGATTGACAGGGATCTCTGAAATTTGAACTGCTTATTGTCAAATAAGTAAACAAGTCTTGTTTTATTTTTAAATAGCTTTTATTATTTTTGTTGATGTAATTTTTTAATATCTCTCAATTTACCCAGTTATGATTCTCTCCTTGTGTAGTTGTGCAAATTTCAGGATAAGCAGCACTAGATTTGTTGAATGTTTTTCTAGACGAAAAAACCCAACAGTTCAGAACTCCTTAATTTTACTTTTTAAAGATAAGGCATTTGTTGATTTGTTCTCACAGATGCTTTTAAAATCTTAAACGTGTGAAATAGTATTTTAAAAAGTAAGACTCTTGGTAAGATGGATGTTGTCGAGCAATTAATTGGACAGAAAACAAAGATCTACAGTGTGGTTAAGCTGGTGTTGCCATGCTCTGCTTCTAAGTGAGTATAATGCATTAGCACTGGTCTTCATAGCTTGTTAATGGTTCAGCCAGTGAGTTTTGATTAAAAAAAAAAAAGTTAAGCTGTGCTTTGTGGGAGAATGTGCATCTGTTGAGGCAGAACACTTGGTGCCTTGAGCTGCTGCCAAGCCTCCCAATGGTGCTCCCAAGCTGGGACGCGGTGGGACTAGACGGCTGGATTGGGACCATGTACCCTGGACTCAGAGGGCCTGGCTGGGTGAGCCTTCTTTAATCAAAAGAGTTTAAGCTCAGGTATTTACTTTTGTTCGAGGTGACTCTTGCATTAAAAAGAAATCCAGCCTTGCCATCATCTGAAATAAAAATCTGACCAATAGTAATGCTCCCAGGGCCACCATTTTTGGCTGTATCAGGGTGAATTTATTTGCTAGGCTGGCTAGTTGATATTTCAGTGAGTATATGAATTTAATGGTCATCTAAAGTATTTATTTTCCTCAGCAGTGGCTTGAACAGCATTGACATGAATTGAGGAAAGTGGGTGATTAAATGACTTGTTCCAGATTTACCTTCTTGAGTTTTGAAGTAAATTTGCAATATCTGTAGCACTTTGGTGTGCTGCTCTGGTTCTGTGATGTGCTTTTGGAAGGAATAAGGAAGGACTGTGGCAGTTTGCAAAATAATCATGAATTGTATAGTGTTGTTTCAGCTCTGGGTTGTAAAGTTAGAGTATCATCAGTAGTGCTCTTCCACTTGATTTCCAGAAACGTGCAGTGAGGAATCCCTTGTGTTGATAGCACTACTCTCTAACCTCTTAGCTATTGTCTTTATTCCTTGTGACTTCTCCAGCCATGTTGAGTGTAGGAAGGGAGCAGGAGAAGGACGGCGCTGGGGCTGACTGGTATTGGAAGTGTATTTGATAGGCTGAAAGAGCAACTGTGAGTAGCTGAAAATCTTTGATTGAAACCTCCACATTTCGGCAGTTGCCCTCTCTACAATGTTTGAATAAGATGCACCTATAATAGCATTTCTGACATGACTGCAATGCTGCTGAATAGGAGCATGGAGCCTCTTGTTATGCTTTCTGTGCTAAGGCTGCAAACTGTCATTACTTCTGTGTTCCCTCTCCATTAGGCTGATGTGTGAAATGTAGCTTGTTCTGGTTCAGCTCTGCACTGAAATATCCTGGCTTCTTGAGTGTTCCTCAGAAACAGATGTTTTTTTAACTGGATAGTGTTTTTCTGTTTAAAACAGAATACTTTTTGGAACAGGGTGATAGCATGATCTCTTGGGTATTTATACTCTCCTTTCTTCATGAGTTTTCTTTTATCCTTGTACAGGAAAAAGTGCAGTGAGAGTCACTGCCAAAATACATGAATTACTATTGACCAAAAAAACTAAAACCAGAGATGGGTTGAAGCAGGAGCAGCAGGTAATAAATAAAAAGGTAGTGTAGGCTTTTTTCTTTCTGCTCGGCATTGATTATTATACCTTGGTTCCAAGCAGTTTCTAGCTTTGAGTTTTCATATAGCACCTGCATTTGGCATTCCTGTGGAGGAAAGTGGTGCTGCTTCTCTCTAAATGCTGATATTAACAAAAGTTCCCAGTACTCATTTTGTAGTTGGAGCTTAAGAACCTCTCTGCTAGTGTTTCCCTAGGGTGCTGTGCTTAAAGATTATTTGAGTTGTTTTTAACATAAACATCTTGAATTCTTCTTGAAGGAAAAGTGGTTCTGTGTCTTATTTAATGGTGAAGTCATCTTGAAAGGACAGTGAACTGCATGGTGTAGTTTGACTGAGCTTTCTTTGGGTTTTTTAATTTTAAGGTTTCATGGAGAAATAGTGCTTTCTGTGCAAGATGAAATAGTTTTCTGTGTAGCTGACTGCCTGTAATAAAAACTGGCACTTACATACTGTGCTGGAATGCAGTTCACATTTACTAATGTGCTTTAGAAATCCAGCTGGTCTTTAGAAATTATTTAGTCTGATGGGTGCAGGTACAGGAGAGTTCAACTTAGAAACGTGCAATTGAAGGGGATCTTCTGGGCATCTCAGTTCACACTGCAACTCTTCCTTGGAGTGCAAGGCCTGGATTGCTTTGAGGGAAAGTGAAACTGGAGGATGCTCCCCAGGCGCTGAATGGTGAGTGTCTGTGGTGGCCATAGTGTGGCTGTTGCGTCCCAAGAGACAGCTGCCCTGTCTGTGTGCACTGCCTACGGGCACAGAGGTGCATGACACCTTCCCTGCTGTGTAGGGAAAAATAATGTGAGTGAGGGGAGGAGAGATTCTGTGTTACCAAGGTACATAGTGTGTCCCAGAGAAAATTGAAGAATTATGCCTGGAGCTGGATGGAGATAGAGGGGTTTGCAAAGCGACAGATTTCTGCTAAAACTCTAGTGTCAGAGTGTATCAATTGTGTGGGATCAAAGGAATAATCTACTCCAGTGTCTTCTTTTTTTAAGATGTGTTTTTTTCTAAAGATGTTTTATGGTAGTATATGTGTCTCTGGTCTCTTGGAGACATTTTATGCATATTAAACTTTGGTGATGTTTTATTTGACTGGAATTTAAAGGCTTTTTAAAAAACGAAATATTCAAAAAGTCCCCACTGGATTTAAAGAAGCACTTTTGATAGATAGTTTTCAGTTTGAGTGTTCTACAAAAGCAGCAGAAACAAATTTACAGGCAGAAACAATTAACTTGCTATTCACAATACTTAGTCTTAACACTCCAACCTGGTGCTCACTAGCTCTGATGTAAGGAGGACCAAGTGATGCTTCTGTAGAGTCTTCACTGTACTTGACTGCTCTGAGGGATTATCGAGGGAGTAGTTTAAACCTGTGAATTGGTTACCTGCTAAAATAGTCCTCAGATGAGAACTGAGAAGGAGGGTCTTTGTTAGGCAGGTCTCAACAGCAGACAGTAGTGTGCACCTCCTGGAGCAACCAGTGAGCCCGGGCTGCACCCTGCGTTCAGCATCCCCAGTGATAAGCTGATTTCAGACCTGTGTGCCAGTATCATTCTGTGCTAGAGCTGTGCTGAATCTCAGATACAAGAGGTAGGTGCTGTGCTCATCTCCTGTGCCAAGAAAAAAAAAAAAAGAATTGATCTTGGGAGTTTCTTTGCTGCAGGCTGTTTAATGCTGCGCAGTGACAAGACTGATGTGTGGCACAGAACAAACTAGAGAGTAAAAATGCTGAAATGAGAGAAAAATTTTGCAGCCAAAGATACAGAAAACCTGAGAGCTCAGTTGCCTCTAAAATGGCATTCATAAGTAGTTGGAGGGGAGTCAATGTCTGTAAGTGTCTCTTAGAGCTGTTTTTCTGCCCCATTTGCACAGACATTGTGAGGATGAAATTAGTAGGTGACTAGTAGGTCATATGATTTTGAATTATTTTAGGACATAAAAAAAATTTAATTAAAAATGTATTTGGTGTTCACAGTGTAATCAGTGCCTTTCTTGTCATGTATGTTATTTTTATTTATCAAATCTTTGATCAACAAATCAAACACATGGGGGTAGTGTGAGCATTGGCTGCTCTGTACTGACAAGCAGCCTTACCCTGTCCTTCATGGACAGGGGGATGCATGATGCCAGCACCTCTCCCTCTCCCTGTTTGCTGAGTTTTATTGTGGCAGAACTGAGGTGACCAAGACAGTCTTGGCTTGCTTAAACTCTCACTGCAATGTTACGAATGCTCAGGCAGGGGAGCTGAAGGCTACGTAAGAAGTTATTCCCTGCTGCAGGAACCGACTGAGCAGTGCTGGGGCTGGGTTCAGGAAATTACAAGGAGGTGAAGACACTTTGGCATTTGGGAAGCAGCTCCTTGCATTGCAGGGCATCCATAAGAGTAATTCATTTCTGTACAAAAAACCCCACATGCTTGATTTTGGCTCAGATATGAGCAGGTCTCAGTTATGATCGTGTGTACTGTCACCAGTGAACAGAAAGGTAATGTAAAAATGAATCATTCTGGTGATTTGGGAGGCAAAATGCTCTGCTAATTTCACTGTTCTCCTATTCTTGGAAATTCCATAGCAGGAGTTTTTTCAGATTTCAACAGCTGGATTTTTTTCTTACCTTATTTTTTCCAAGTGATTGCCACTGACAAGCTAGGATGCCACAGGCATGTTGCCATAAGGTGGTCTGTTTTGCTAAGTTGGATGCATTTAATAATAGCTTGAATTACCAAGAAACTTAAATACTTCAAACAAGTCGTAATACCTGAAATGCAGTTGTTCTTTCTAGGGAAACATTAGCAGAATACTTAAAAATTGTATGTTTGACTAAATATTGAGTACGTACTGTAACTCAGGCTGTTGTGTGATTGGCATGCAGGATTGCAAATTGTCTTCTTGGAAGATTATTTCTAGTAATGTTGCAGTTTTTGAATTGGATCTGAAAGCAATCCAGTGAACAGTAAGCTATGTAGTTCAGTCTTACGGCATTGCTTATTAGAAGCTCTAAAGACAAAGACTTGCAGCCTCCAAAGCACCACTGGACTTCCTGAAGCTGGTAAAGCTGGTAAAGCTGCTTTGGACCTGGAATTCTTGTGTTGTAATGCTCAGCCTTTGGCTCTTCCCCTTTTTTTACCAGCTGACCAAACTGCCGAGAAATAGTTGGAAAGAATGAAAGAAAAAAAGCACAGCATCAATCAGAGCCATAACAAACAAGCAATGAACCAATAAAAAACCTGCAATAAGACCAGTAAACCTGACAGATAAGCCAGGGTGTAGCTGAGATTTCAAGATCTATGTGTTACACGTGTTTGAAATTTGGTACTGTTTTACTTGTGTGTCGATATTCTTCCTTTCATGTGGTAAAGATGGGGTGGAGTGGTTTTGTTTTTGTTTCTTAACTCCTGCTACAGCATTTTATAAGATTTTCTTTCTAGTCTCGCAACTAAAATCTTGTTTCTCTTAGGTCTTGAAGATCTTTTTAAGCTACTAAATGACCAAGATTTTGCTGCTCAATTCTGTTCTTTTGATGTTCAGTTAGTCCTTATTCTGCTTGATCTAAATAAGGTGTCCTTTTCTTCACTGGATTTTTCACCTTGGTGTTTGAATTCTCATTAATCTGGGCCTTTCTCCTGCCAAAATAAGCTGTTTTGACCTTACCTGCTTCTTGAAGCAGCTGAAATACTTCTGTGTGGTGAAATACAGAGCAGGGCATGGATTTGTCTGAAAACTGAGTCACTAGAGAAAAATATTACTTTTTAAGTATGTTATTTCTTGTCAGTATGATTTGCTCGTAAAGGCTGAAGCCAGGAGCTGGAAGCTGGTGTGATGCTTCCAAATCTCTGGGTGGTTTGTAGGATGGTACCCCAAGCTTGCAGAAGGCCAAATGACAGTGCATTTTTGCCTGCTGATGGCATAAGCAGAGGGTTAAGATTTTCGATTTCAGTGCTTGTTTTTTTCCTGTCTTTGAAGTCTTCTGGTATGTGTTCAGAGTCTAAAATTATTTGTTCATATAAATTATCGAAGGAAAGGCCAGTAACATACTGGCAAGGTAAAGGCTGCTCAGATTGCTATTAATAAATTCTAGGCATAAAAGTGACTAAGTCAGAATGTAATATTGAAGATTAGAAGAAACCACTCTCACTGTTCAAATTGGTTCATAAACAACTGAAATAACTAATATTCAGTTCTGACTTCCTAGTTGCTGACCTTTAAAGGATATGTAGTTGTGTGGAATATGCTTGTGTTTGGTCCCTTAAAGTTGTGGGGGTTTTGTTTGGTCTTTAGTGTTTCTCTTGGCAAATAGAACCAGTGGGGTTTTTTTATATGCAGCATTAGTGGCAGTATTTTAAATTTAGGAAGAATTATTATTTAATCACTTTAACATGAACTCATTGTTCATCTACTTGGTGTTGGGTACTTGACTCTGTCTTGCCGTAAGAATGTTCCTGCTGTAAATATGGAAAGAAGAATGTTCTTCGGAGCTGGAGTTTCTGTCCCTGAAGTACATGTTTCATTATATACATTGACTTGTATCTTTCTAGGGAAACATTTTACAGAAATAGACTTTCTTTTCATTGATTTAAGTATTTTTGATTCATGAATCTTTTTTTGAGGATAAGGTAGAGAATGCAGTACATTAACTAATCAGATTTTTATTTAGAGCTGGATATGGAAATCTTCCATTTGCTGCTCTTGTTCTCATTATGAGCAGTTCCTCCATCTTACTCTGTTTATTTCATGGGTACAGTTCTCCTTGGCTTTATCTTTAAAGATCCTTTTAGAACTGTAAGATGAAAAATAGTCTTCTTGGACAGCCGTTGGTGATCAGCTGCTCCTTGTACCTTCAGCTTCCCTACTTCTGCCTGGGGAAATGGTACATTTTTTTAATGTTTTATTTTTCAGGCAGTTGACCACACTGCAGCAAGATCAAACAGAGAGCTGGAAGCTGAGCAAACATTTTTACAATGGGAAAATAGCAGAATCTCCAAATATCACTGAAGATTCTTACTGTTTATTTTATAAAGAATACTCTTAAATGCATTGGAGTTCAAATCAAGAAATGTAGACCGGGAATAGTGTTTCCTTTGTAAATGATTTGTTCCCTCATGAGCTTTTGTAATAACTAACGCAAATGGTCTTTGCTGGAAAACACTTTTTGAACTCCAGCCTGTCTGTTCCCAAGAACACTGATGGGCTCATTAATGGGTGTATTTTGACCAAACAAAAACACAGACAAAAGGGAGCAGTCTCACCTATGTTTATGGGTCCACAGAATTCAGACAAAACAGTTTTGGTAACCATTCACTTAAAATTGTTTAAGAGAAACTTTTTTAGGGTAAGACAAATCATGTTCTTGGGATTTGATGCTATTTCACTCTGAAAAAAATGCCATTAACCAAGTCACTTTTACTCCAAAACAGTGGCCCTGTGCTAGCACTTCATTTTTGCCTTGACCTAAGCACAGGTCGGGGGTGTTGCTGTGGCTGTGCTGATGAGGTGCTGTATTTTAAGTTGTGATTGTGTGTGAGTATTGATGGTGTTTATTGAGAATTAACCTGGGTTTTTTGAGCTTTCTGGGCAGTTAATTCATAAAGGAGTCTTTATGGAAGTCTTGGTGAAGGCCTGTTCTTTCTTTGCTCCATTGCAGAGTTTTTTCTTGGGTTCCTTGCATTAATCTCAAGCTTGAAGAACTGGTTAAGGGAGCTAAACTTGACCAAAATGCTTTTGTTGTATCGTCTTATGATAATTCTCCATTCTGAAAAGAAACCTACCCAGCTTAGGCTTTCAGCTCAGCAGAAGTATTGATCATCACATGTCCTTTTTACTCGATTCTTACGTTCTTTTACAGTTCTGAACGTGTCTATCCCAAGACCATTTACAGAGCCCTCAGTGTGTACTAAAGGTTGGCAGTGGGATAGAGCTGCTTACAAAAGCACAGGACAGTCCTGTCCTCTCGTGTTCTTGCACAGCTTGGCACAGCCAGCAGGTGGTTGCTGCTGAGCCCAGTGCACAGGGAGAAGAACTGCTTCACCTGGAGGATGTGTTGCTCAGGTTGTCCCAGCAAAAGTCATGCTGTCTGAAATGATCCTCTCTATATCTGTGTAGCTGGGACTCCTGGGAGTAGCTGGTGGAGCATGGGAATGTCTCTGGTGCCAGATGATAGTGAGCCTGGGTGAATAAGTGCTTTCCTGCTGCAGGAGTAGCTTGGAGAGTACGGTGTAATAGCAAGGCTGAGAGTTATGGGAATATCCAGGACTTCCAAGTTTTGGTTGTTTTAGCTGAGGCCTCTTTAAATCCTGTACCAATTCCCTGTGAGCTGGTCTTTTCTAAAATAGCTTCCCAACTGTGCAGCAAACTGCTTTTAAGGGAAGGGTATGAGAATCACACTTGTTGGGCCTGCTTACCAGAGGTCCAGAGTGCTTGGTTGGACTGATCCTGCACATCACTTACTGTTCCTTTGACCCCTAGGCTTTGTCAGCCATAACATTTTTAAAGACCTCCAAAGTTTTAAGCTGTTGCACTGAGACACTCTTTGCAGCCGCTCCTTTCTTTCCTTCCAGACTTAATTTCTTCTAAGGAAGAAAGGACAAAAAGGGAATGGGTATAGGCCAGAAGAGGCAATGACATTACGCTGCTTTTATCTTGGTTTTACCAAGATAACCTTGCTGTTAGTTTGGCAGCTGCATTTCTGATTTCCAGATTCTGCGGTTTCTCCTAAAAAATACTCATGTGCTGAATCCAAATAGTTCTGTTAACAGCATTATCGCTACAACACTTTTCATGGTAAAGCAAAGTTTTTCCAGTGCTTGGCAGTGTGTGTTTCTTGAGTCTCCCATTGTAGGTGTAACCATGTTTCACATCAAGTCGTGCATACCCGGACTAGGTGTGTGCAGCATGTAAATGGTGCGGTGCATCTGTTAATCAGGAATATAATTAATTTTTGTTGGGAAGAGAGATAAATGCCAACTTGCAGTTGATTGCAGTTTGCTGCTAGAATAACTAATAGGCTTTTTTGGTTTATGTAACAGGCTGGATGGAAGGAAAACCACGCAACATTCATGAATGAACTGAAAAACCTTCAGGCTTCAGGACTAACAACGCTTGGTCAGGCACTCAGGTCATCGTTTGACTTGTTAAATCTCAATAGATTAGTGTCTGGAATAGACAATTATGGACAGGTAACAAATCTATTTATAGTCTTCTGTCTTTTGTATTTTTATGATTTTTTAAATTATAGTTGGTGAAGGATTTTGATGGTTTAAGTTTGTTTTTCCCTAACTTTTAATATTGGATAGCTCTGTGTAAGAGCTTGAACTGGGAACTTTTTTTTTCTTATTAAAGTTACTGAAAAGGCCCTGGAAAATGCTGGCAATTTTTTTCTTACTGAAGTACAAAGAAGTAGAGTATAAATGCCCCAACTGTAGACACACAGGAGTAGCCCTGTTCCACACCTATTTAAAAAATTACACGATTATTTTGAAAGATTGCTTATCTCACTGTTTATTTTATAATGACAAAAGAACAAGCCTCTAAGCCTGTGTGTTAAGGTTGCTCTTAGCATTCTTGTATTTTCGTCCATAGGGAAGGAATCCGTTCTTTTTGGAGCCATCTATTTTGATTACCATCACAGATGGAAACAAACTGACAAACACAGCTGGAGTCCAAGAGGAGGTAAACTTGAATTAAGTTCTTTTAGGTTATAATTGTGCAAGTTGGTGCTATGCTGAGATGAATATTAATAGTTTTTTCCTGATACTTCTTCATTGTTGACCTGTTTTTATAGAGAATAGAAACCAGCTATCCTGTCACTGCCCAGCCCCTAAATTCTTAGTGTGTAAGTGTTTTGAGATGAGAACTTCAGATAAATTAGTGGGTCTTTTACAGATAAATGAATGAATTTGGAAATTATGTTTTTAGCTCTTTGTCAAATATTGGAAAATGTTCTTAAATCTTTTTTTACCAGCTTCATCTTCCATTGAATTCTCCTTTGCCTGGAAGTGAGCTAACCAAAGAACCATTCCGTTGGGATCAAAGGCTGTTTGCTCTGGTACTGCGTTTGCCAGGAGCTGCATCTGCTGAACCAGAGCAGCTTGGGAGTGTGCCTACTGATGAATCTGCTATCACACAGATGTGTGAGGTTACAGGAGGTAACTGGATGCTTTTTTGCTTTGCTTTACATTTGGCATTTGCCTTGAAATATCTATTTTCCTTTAATTCACCCTCACTTCTTCTTGTTTTCTCTGTTTGAATTACTCTGTGTCCATGCAATTCCATGTAGTGCTTTCTTGGATTCCAGTAGCACAGGACACTTCAAAATAAAGCCATATTCCTGTTTCAGATCTAGATATGAGAGCATTTTCTAAATGCGATAGGAGTTTTTGGAGTACTTAGTTGGTTATTCTGGAGGTTGGCTTTTCTCGTCATGGGCGGGGCGGATCGGTGTTAATTTTTTTTTTTTTTAGTTTAAGTGTTGAATTGAACTGGACTGATACTAGTGAGATGTTAATTCTTCTGCAGGGCTGATAAGCTAAATTTAATATTCAAAAAATTAATTCTGGAGCCTCTTGCTTGATATGTTGATTAGAATTCTTTTATTTAATTGGAGCTTGGAGAAATTGTTGTGTAGGAGGAGAAGGTTTGGGTAGACACAAGCAGACAGATTACATAGTCTTGGTGAAATCAGGCCTTCCTAAGGGCCTCTATAAACTTTGCCTTGGTTGAGCCTGATGAAGCCTTAATGGCTTCTCTTTAGTAACAACCTTAGCAGGTTGTGGGGTTTTGGTTCTTTTTGTTGGCTGTATTGCATTTGCAAAGTCCTGTGCCTTTTACATGAACTTGTACAGAGTTTGTTGCTATTCTTTTGGATGAAATTGCAAGCCTTGGCAGTGTAACTTGGGTAATAAAACATCTTCCTTAAGTAAGCTTACTCAAAATTTACTTTTCTGTTTCCCCATGTCATTTCTGTCTTGTATAGGTCGTTCGTACTGCGTTCGGACACAAAGAATGTTGAATCAGTGTTTAGAATCTTTAGTTCAAAAAGTCCAAAGTGGAGTTGTTATTAACTTCGAGAAGTCAGGACCAGACCCAGCTCCTATTGGAGAAGGTACAGTTATTGTTAGGTTTTTTTTCCTGCTCCTAATGTTTAAGACAAAATGTTCTGTTTTACATAGATATCCTTAAGTGTGTTCCATGTCCTTCCTGCCAGCTTTTCCCTGTAGTGTACAGGATGCATCTTTTACAAGTGTTAGTTTGATCCTTGCTAAGTTAAATGATGCCATATGTCTGCACATGCTTGTATGGATCATCTACTGCTGGCTGGCTCTGTGTCACTCGTTTTACCTCTTTTTGGGTGGCTGAGGAAAGTGAATGTTTGCAGGAAGCATTTAAGTTTGAATTACAGTGTTGTCAAGACTGTAGTTAAAATAATTAAATCTAGCAGTAGTGTTTTTAAACACTTAAACTCCTCTAAAGCAATCTCAATGCTTAATTTTCTGTACATTTTCATTCTGCTAATTGATCACAGAACAGTAAGTTTCAGGTAAATGTTCTCAGTTGTAATGAAAAACTGCAAAAAACGAGGAGTTACTTTGCTCTCTGTGAGTCGAGTGCAAAGGAGGAAGGTGCACTCCAAATGTGAAGCAGTTCTTCAGATTTGCTGAAGTTCATGGCTTGCAGCAAGAGGAAAGGGCTGACCAATTCTAGTTTAGGAAGTTAGGATCCTGGAATATCAGCAAACATAATGGCTTTTAGGATCACTTGAACATTCTAGCAAGACCAGCTTTATTCCTGCTTTCATTCTGGACACAGCTTTTTCTACGTTTGTTTTCTCTTCTTGCATTTTTGAAGAAGGCTTTGCTATAATACTGTGCTGGACAGCACAGCAGCAAATTCCCATGTCTCTGATGGCCCAAATGTTCTCTCCTATGTGGCAGAACGACTGGTGAAATTTGGGGTTGTTTTTTTTTTTTTTCTCTTCATTTTTTTCACATTTGAATAGGGATGGACTGTGGCTATGAATGTATAAAAATGTCAAGACTTTTCGTCTCTATAGGAATTGAGAAGGTCCTAAACTAGAGAGAAATACTGTAGGATTTACCCAAACTGTAAAAACCACTGTTTTTATAATGCAGAAGAACCAAAGTGATATGTCACTAAACTGTGGTTTCCACAGTACTACTGGCCACTTCTGTAAAGCAAGGAAAACTAGTAATGTAAAATATTTTTAAAACAAGGAAGATAGGTTAAGTGGGTGATCTCTGCTGTGCTGTTTGTTTTGAAGAGCACTGAAGAGCAGAGTCTTTGAAAAGCACTGGTTACATCTGTAGTGCTACAAAGTTCTTTGTCCTCAGCCTGCAGGGGGTGTCTGTGCTGGTGCACTGCAGTGGGCTGGCCGAGAATGCTGGCCTTTGCAGCAGACTGTGGGGTTAAGTAATCTGTGAATTGGTGTAATTAAAAATGTGGCAAAAGCTGCCCTCCTGCAAGATGGATCCAACTTCTCCAAGAAGCTTTGCTCCTCTTTGAGTTTCCACTAGTAGCAGCATCAGTCAGTGAGCATTGCAGCCCATGTAGAAATGAAAATGCCAATTCTCAGCCTTTCCAGGTACAGCAGAACCAGCAGCAGTAGCTTGGTGCTGCCTGTGGGAGCTGCTGGTGTCAGACACTGAGCTTTTAAGCAAATGCATTTTTCATAATACGTGAGTATGCCTTGCTGCAGTCAGCTGTGTAATGGCCATGCCACAGGAGCAGAGGGGAGATCAGGGCAAATATTCTAATTGTTTCTCAGGTGGTTCTGTGATACACCTGGACGCATAGGTTATTTCAGACTCTGATGTAAAGATCTCTATGTCTTTGGAACAAGAGAAACAAAATGTCTTACTCGCTGCTAAATACAGAAATCTTGCTAGCAGACAAATGCGTGCATGCAGCTTTTCATTTTCTTTTTGTTTGTTATTTTGCTTTGTTTAAATTTTAGATGGACTTGTTGATTCATCCAGGCCCATCAATTCATTTGCTTCTCAGCCGTGGCATAGTTGTCATAAACTCATTTATGTACGGCCTAACCCTAAAACGGGTGTTCCTGTGGGGCATTGGCCAATCCCAGAATCTTTTTGGCCTGATCAGAACTCACCAACACTGGTAAGTAAAACAAGAACTGAAAAAAGGGTTCTACACTAGTAGTTGAACAGATTGAAAATAGATAATGGATAGAGTAGTTTTTACTTCCTGTCTTTATAATAAGATATGAATTTACTTTAAAAGGTTAAAACTGCTTTTAACAGAGTGGTATAATCTAGTGTGGATACTGTAACCTGGACATTGCATCCAGAAAGTTCACTTTCATGTGTATGGTTAGTTAATTTGCTGAATGGTTTTTAAAGGTTATAAAATTGAACTGTAAGTTACTTCACATGCCACAAATCACAGTGAGCCTATTAAATTTTAATCAAAGCTTTATAAAATTCATGTGCATGGAAAAAAAAGCATATTTGTTATTGAAAGAAGATCAACCATGAGGTTTTTTCCTTAGTATTACTTCATGTGTGGATTCTTCTTTCACTAGCAGGAGGAATTAAAACTGAAACGGAAGAGAACTCCCTACAGAAAATGAGGAGAAAACTATTAATTTCTCATTTCCTTACTGGAATGATCATACATTTGACATGCCTTGCTAGCCTTTCTAAACATCTCTTTTGTTAGATGTGTTCTGTTCCTGCACTTGGCAAGTGCATGAGGTACACCTTGCTCCCACCTCCTGGTTAAAGAGGAAAAAAGAAGAGATTTGTAGAGAATTCTTTGAGAGATTCTTTGTGATTGAGTGCTGTCTCATATCTGTTTTTCTGTGAACTTCAAACTGAGAAGAAGAGTTGAAGTTTCCTTTAAACCTGTCTGTGTTGTTGCAGCTTGATTGACATGAAGGCTTCTAAATATAAATAGTGTCATATCAACTGTGTTTTTCTCTTAGTTGGAAGAATGTATCAGTGCGTATTTTTTTTCAGCTAGAGAAATAGTTAATGTATATTCTGTCATGTGAGCTTGTGTTCTATTCTCTTCAAAGGAATATTGTGGAAACTAAGTGGTTTAAGACTTAATAGGATGATGAAATACCTGCAAATGGATGTTTTTAAGAGAATTGTTTTGTTTACCATAAATATGTGAAAACCGATACCCTTTTCTCTCCCTTTCAGCCTCCACGCACAGCTCATCCTGTGGTGAGGTTCTCCTGTGTGGATTGTGAGCCCATGGTCATTGACAAGCTTCCTTTTGACAAGTACGAGCTTGAGCCTTCACCCCTCACCCAGTACATCTTGGAACGAAAGTCTCCTCATACCTGCTGGCAGGTACTTGCTCTTTATTTGATTCTAGAAATGTAATGGGTAATCTGAGGTTCTTCAGCTTTTGCAAGCCTGGAGAATTGGGGTCTGGTTTAAACTCTGCAGCAGATGAGAAGAAACATGTCAAGGTTTCACTTACCTCCTTTCTAAGAGAATTATCAGGACTCAGAATTGAGTCTTCCCTCCACAGGCTTTGTAATCTCATCTAATTCTCTTTCTAGGACCATCTCATTTTGCTAAGAAATATGCCCCCCAGGTTCCATTTCTGGCTAAATTGAAATTCTCTGTGGGCTCCCATTTGCTTACAGGGAAAATCCAGCACTAGTTTCCATCATGTTACCTAATGAACAGCTGCAAATCATTTTCACTTGATGGTTGAAACTGCAAATGGGAATCGAATATAAGCTGCTGATCCTGTTGGCTAGACTGGCCTTGAAGAGTTTGAAATTCTATTATTGAAATCCTTTGTCACATGCTCCTTTTGTAATTTTTTATAAGTTTCTGTGTCCTCTGTAAAATCAGGCTCCCTTCTTGGTGGTGTTCTTTTAAATATTAGCCTAATATACATCAGGAGTATGCTTAATGTGATACTACAGCTGGAAAGGTGAATTTGGAAGTGTCTCTGTTTTTGTATCCCTAATAAATACTACAACTTAGTTGCAAATATGACATGCATATTCAGAAGAAAAAGAAAAGCTACTTTAAAAAAACCTTAATTTCAGAAATGTCCTTTAAACATTCATGGCACATTATTTGCATGTGTTACTAAAATTACTCTGCTGTTTTTGAAAAAACTACTTTTCTTCTCCCAGCTACACATCAGACCCTTACAAATCAGAGAAATAGACTCATTGTCATAGAAACCATGTAACAAACCCGGTTCCTTTTGCCCTGAAAAAAACAGAGGAAAACCACTTGCTATTTGTTGCAAGTTTTTTTTTTCCCTAGAAAAACTATATTTATGTGGGTTATTTTGCTTGCCTCAGTCAAGAACATCTACCATTTTTATCGTGTTGAAATATTGTTTACATGTATTTCTTTTCAGGGTTAAGATCTTCTTATATACACTTAAAAAATAGTGTCAATTTTAAGAATGTTGGCACTGGGCATAATCAAGATATTTCTTGGATAGCTGGCTGTTTTGTTTCATTTCTATGCTTAAAAACATTTTGCATTTCTTTTTATCAGTGTTATAAATATTAGTTGTGCTATTTTTGAGTCAGAAGACTGATTTCAAATAGCTTGTTTATTTTAACATTCCTTCAACAGATGTCCCATAACCTATTTTAAGTAATTTCAAAAACTCTTCAGGGCATCACTTCACAGTAGTTTCACTAAAGCAGTAAAGATTACTCTGTGAAGAGCATTTCCGTACTTACTGGGTGTACACTAAACGTTGCATGTCTCAGTTTTGTGACTGGGGAATGTAAGTCCATACTCACCCTGGTATGCTCAGATTTGTCTGTGCTTGATAATCTACTGTCTCAATGCAGTTGGATTCAGATTGATTTGAAATTTTAAATGCGTCATGCTTAATGTTCTTCATCCTAATACAGTGATCTCTCTTATTCTTTGTCAGGTATTTGTGAGTAGCAGTGGAAAATACAGCGAACTTGGCCACCCATTTGGGTATTTAAAAGCAAGCACTACTTTAACCTGTGTAAACCTCTTTGTGATGCCTTACAACTACCCTGTTTTACTTCCATTGTTAGGTAGGTAACACATCTGCATTGGACTGCCAGGTGCAGCTGCTCCAGAGTAAAAGCAAAACAGTAATGGTTGGTGTTCTGCCTTAGTATGAAACATTATAAAATAATGGAGATCAGAGAGTAGAGAATGTTGCAAACTCTTTTAACGTACTTTGGGAGGAGAGGATTTTCATACCCCCTCTCCCTTTTTTTCTCTCCAGCAGAGGAGGAGAGCTACCTGCTTCCAGTGCATGTTTGATGCTGTTCACCTCCTAGACACGTAGCCTCTTCCTTAACCTGGAGTAAGCTTCAACCTCCATTCTTTTCCCTCATTTAGGGTGTGGTGTATCCAGGTTTTGCAGTTGCTCTTGTAGCAGCTTATTTTTTACTGGAAGATGAGATGCTGTGTTTGTCACGGGTGTTGGGAAGAGGGAATTCCCTGATGCAGTTTAGAGCAGTAAGAAGGAATGGAGCAGTGAAACGTTCTGCATTTCTTTCCTGCCCAAAGGCCCAGGTTTTGGTTTTGTTTTTTTACTCCCACAATGAAATTATTTTCTAAGGAAAGATGATATGAAAAGGTTCTGTGTGAATAACTGCCACAGTAATTGTGGTTGGTAGGGATCTGGCATAAAGGTAATAGCAGAGAGGAGTTTCCAGGGTGCCACTAACCCTTTCAGTTGCAGGTGCTGTAAGGCTTTTTTGTTCTAGTTTTTGTGGGTGTGTTTAGTGATACAGAAGAAAAGTGTCCAAGAGAATTGAGTCTTACTGTCTTACACAGGATTTTCCTATGCATTTCTAGGAAAAAAAGATGAGAACACAATTCAGGAATACTTTTTCATAATCGTGGTCATAACCAAAACAGAAGAAACTTGTGCTTGCTGATAATGTGTCTTTTGTAGTAATCTGTGTAGCCTGATAAATGTCCCAAGGTGTGCAAGGAGGATGAGTGTTTCAGTGACTTAGTGGTTCCTAAAATACTGCATCAGATTCACTAGCTGAAAAGCCATCACTGATCCTAAATTAACTTCCCTGTTCATTTTGATGTTGATGTTTACAGTTCTGCTGTGTCTTCCCTGGCAGCTCTTGTCTTCCCCCTGCCTTTTTTTTTTACAGGGGTGTAAAGCTCTTCCTTCTCTTTGAGGAAAGGCACTTTTCAGTGTGTGTAGTGCTATTCTGCAGTTTACTCACCTGGTAATCCATTTCTTATATTTCTGAAGGAAAATGCAGAGTTTCCACATTGCCTGGGTTGTAAAGCGGATATTTTCTTGAGGGTGTGAATCTCATGAATTTCATATTGTTCATACAATACACACATTGTTACCTTCAGATCTCCTTCCAGGATTTGTTTATCCTTGGTCTCTAAGGCATGTTAGAATTAAGTTCTGTGGAATATACCTTCAACACAAAAGTAGATCTGAGCCCTTTTCTATTTAGCAGTATAGAAAATAAGTGAGATGATAAGCAGTATAGCTGGTAAATTATTTGTAGATGTTTTTAGCAGTACTGCCTCTGCATTTGGCTCTGTAGGTAGGTAGGAACACTCCCGCTGTGTCTCGCTTCATACACGCTAGTAGTGGATAGAGATGGTTCAGCAGAGGACTGATTTGTGTGTAAAACCAGTTTTTCATTACTCTCACCCAGATGTAAAAAGATGTGAGAACTCCCAAGACTAGAAGTCTGCTCCATTCAGCCACTACCTCCCATATTGGTGCATCAGAGTGGTTCTAGTGGCTCCTGCCCTACTGGTTGAATATTGTGTTGAATGACTGGTTGGGACAGTACTAATAATCTGCCTCTGTTCCTTCTGGTGACTTTCAAAGATAAAAACACTTTACAGCTGTCTATTTGTACTGTATTATCAAATGTGTTCAACCTTATAAACAGATAGGGGTTTTTTGGTTTTTTTTTTTTGGTTTTCTTTTTTTTGGGGGGGTTTTTTTTTGCTTACATTTTTGTTTCCTCCTGCATTCCTGAGCAGGCAAAGTTTTAATTCTCTTGTTGAAAAACTGTGTAAGACAGCCCTAAAAACAGGTAAGATTTGCAGGTGATACTAAAGCAAACTGAAACAAATTGTAATGGACCATGGCTGAAGGAGGTAAATTGTACCACATCCTATGGCTTTGGTGATTTTATGTCTTGGTTTCTGCAAGAATGGGTTTGGGAATTCTGTAGCTTCTCCTGGCTTCTAACTTTCAGAGCCAGCATTCCAAAGCTTTGTAAGGGAAAGAGCCGATTATTAGGACTTGATAAAACAGTGAAGCCACACAGTCCGTGTGTTAATGGACTCATGCACTGTGTTTGGTTGTCTGAAAAAAATAGTCTCTGGTCCATTTCCAGCAGCAATGGATAATGTAGGATGAGCAGCTCCGGTTTGCATTCAGAAAGCTACTGAGAATTCCTGACTAGCTCGGTGGTGGTTTGCTCTCAGAACTGAGGAGGTGGGGTGCAGTTCTTTCTGTGCAGTGGGAGGCTGCTGAAGGCAGAGCTTGTCGCAGGCAGATGTTGACGTGCTTCAATGCTGAATGGTTGGCCCACAGATTATAGAAATTTCCTCTTGAAGGACTGTTGCAAAGCTGTTGCACTTCAGGTGCTGTTCTGTTTAAAAACATTTGTACAGCCAAGTTCATGAAGCAGAAGTTAAAGGAAAGGTTTTAGGGAGAGCTAAGTAAAGATGAGGTATACTTCTTAAAGTTGCTGCCTTGCCTAAGATATTTCCTTGGCTCCTTTCAGCTGCATGGTTTGTAGGGCAAGCACTGCTGGACAGTGGGGGAGTGACTGTTCATTGGGAGTGTCAGCAGAAGCAGCAGTGAAACAGCCATGCAGGAAGTGCCTCGAGAAGGTGGTTAAAAACACTTTTTCTGTGGGTCTAAATAGGCAACAGGATGAGCCTTTAGGAAATACCTGCTTGTGAAGGACTGCACCGTGTTTCCTTTGATGCTTTTACAGGCTCTATGAGAGAACCTACAAGTAATGATTTCACATTTTGGAAAATAAAGGCTAGGTTCTCACCAGTGTGAAGGCAGCATGCTGTAGCTCTGGGAGGAACAGCCAAATACATTTTGATACATTTTGTATCTATAGGGAAACAGTGACACAATACCTTTCTTAGGTAATGATGGGTGCTGTTTTCCATTGCAGTGCCTTTTTTTGGTTAGATAGTTAGCAGAGAAGGATGCTGTTCTCTGTGAACATAAAACATGAATATACTACCTAGAATAGAGGAGTGTCTCTATTGGTGCATAATTAGGGGAATTACAGGAGTCAGCAGTGAATGGTGGTGTACTTGCTCAGGTGGAATTTAATGTGAGTGGTGATTTAAAAAGAAAAAGGTTTAAGTTTTTCTTTAGGTTACAGTTGGTGATGAACTGTTGTAATTTAGGCTCCAGCTGAACTTCTTAAATTACCTGCTGACTTTCCTCTCATGCTCTTTTTTTTTTAGCTGTTCACTGAACTTAAAAGGTGCATTCAGCCCCCTTCTATAGTACTGAGTGTTAAGAGTGTGTATTGGTTTCCTGTTTGTCACAATTTGGTTGTTTCATACATTAATCTGAAGTAGATAAAGATTTTGCAATACCGTTTTCTTAACCGGTCTGTGTGGTTTTACCTGATTCCTTGAGTTGTTGCAGCTTGTAGCCTGTTCTTCAAGTTTTTTAATACCATGTTCCTAATTATACAGTGCTTTTAACTCCTTCTGAGTTCAGAAGTAAAAAGAATTCTGCATTAAGTGGACTATATAGAAATGAGTATCTGAAAATGATTAGGTAGGAGTAAAACTATATTAGGTAAGGATTTTTTTCAATACTTTTTGATTTTTATCTGCAAAAGTTTAGGGTTTAATCTGTGAAAGACATAGTTAACTGGATTACTGTTAGTTAGCTCATGTGTATAAATCATCATGTGCAGCCCAGACCACAGGGGAGAAAGTGCCTTTCAAGTACCTGTGTTGTAATCTGCTGACAATGTGTGTCTCAAACTCTCAAGGCAGAGGCAGGTAAGATGCTGATGGTGAAGTTCTCTTTGAAACTTGTGGCTGTGGTTACCACCCTTTAGAGAGGGTGGCAGTTCCTGCAATGAGTTTGTGCTGTGGGGAGACTCTGATTTTAACAAGATGAAGCTCTGCATAGGTTTGAGATTTGATTTTCTAGGATAGCAGAGATCAGGGAGGTGCTTTTGCATTTGATGTGTGGGAGTAGAACTGTGCTGTGGATTGGGATCCCAGCTGGCTGAGCTGAGGAGGGGCTGTGCCTTGTCACAGTTCTGTGCTCTTACTGGTACAACCTCACAGTGCAACGAGTGAGAGACTAATCAAGTGCTGATAAGGGGTTTAAGGTTCAAGTTGTACTCAACCAGCTCATAGACTGTAAAATACTAGCACATACAATAATACTGAACATCTTGCTTTTTAAGTTTTAGGGGGTTTTTTATGTTGGATTTTGAGAGGGGTGTGGTTTAACTTGCATTTTGCTGCAAAAAGGTAATAGGTCTACGAGATAAGAATGGATATTATTTTATGTTATTTTATATTTGCCATATGTCATGATGTCATGCCAGGTTCTTTTGGATAACAGTGCTAAGCTTGAAGTATACTGAGATTTTAAATGGAATTTTGATTTGTCCTCTCCAACTCCAGCCCACTTTCTTCAGGCCAGGGAAGAGAAGAAGTAGCATCTGTAGTATGGTTTTTGTATGTAATCCAGAATCCATTTAGATTGGAAAATACCTGTAATTGAGTGTGTTTTGTCTATGAGAACTTGGGAAGTAGTATCATAACATCTGTTCAATATCTGCAGAGTACTATGCAAGTCAAATTTTCTTCTCCAAACATATCTTCCTGAGAACAAAATGTGAAGAAAATAATTTCCTTGTTGCATCTGTCGTTTGCACACCCTCTTCTGTGCATCTCTGTCTCCTGCAGCTCTCCCCAGCTAATTTTTGGACATCCCTTTCTCCAGACCTGCATATCCTTCCATTAGCCTCACTTTGCCAGCATGCTACAATTCTGCTAAGAAGAACCTTTATTTCAGGGGGTAATTCATAACTGCAAATTGTAAATTGCAGGATGCTTGGTGTGGAGACCACAGTCACAGTTCATAGTGTGCACAGCAAATAGGCCCACGCTTCACCTCAGCCGTTCCTAAATGGCCAGGTACACACCTGGAGTGAGCAAAGTGCTTCTAAAACAGTACCCAAAGGAAAGAAATGTCTGCTTGCCCCTCTCTTAAAGGACAGCAGTTTTTGTAGCTAATTTCAGTCACTTGTTTATACCTGTGGGAGACTTTGCTGCCCTGGCATGAGGCAAATGTTGTGGCTGGAGGTAACCCCTTGTCTTCTGGATGCAGCTGCTGCTGTTGGCAGTAAGTCCAGCAAAGCTGGCCAGAAGGATTCCCTAATTGGTCTTTTTTTATTCTTTCCCTTTGATGCTAAAGAATATTTTTCCCGGAGACCAGAATTCATCATACAGGTTGAACAGAAGAAAGCTGGTTTGAAAATGGAAATTGCACAAATTCATGTTGCTTGATTCAATCAAATACAGGGACTCCCTGATGTACAAGAGAGAGGCAAGGGAGGTGAAAACTCTTAACAGGTGGATCTGTTGCACCTTCCTTGCTGCTGGTAGTTGTGTGCAGTGTTTTAAGTCTGGTGTACCTTGTAAGTTTGCTTGTAATGGGGGCTTGCTCTGGATTGCCTACTGCAGTTAGGACTGGGAATTCCCAATCCTTCACACCTCAGGTTAAGAGCAGTTTTTGGGGGGAAGCCCCATCGGGATATGGGTGCGGGGAGAAAAGGGGGGAAGGCTGGCACTTGGACAAAGCTAAAGGTCTGGGACTGTATAAATGACACCTTGTTTTGTTGTTTTCCTTGTTGCAGATGACTTGTTTAAAGTTCACAAACTTAAGCCAAATCTGAAGTGGCGACAGGCTTTTGACAACTACTTAAAAACGATGCCTCCTTACTACTTACTGGTATGTTCCTCTTCTCATCTCATCCTCTGGGGTATAATGGCTGGTGACCAGAGTCCTTTGCATCATACCTCTTCCTAGTAATTTTTTTTAATGTAATTAAGATGGCATTTTAGTATTCTGCCTTTCAGAGGTATGTAGATTAGAGAAAACATTTTCAAGAATTAAAAAATTTTGTAGAAATACTGAGGAGTAGGAGTAGCTATGTTAAGATACTGTGTTCAATAAATACTTTTTCTGATCATTAAATATTAAATTAATTTCGATCAAAAGTACTTAGGAACATTCAGAGAAGCCACATTTGGCATTATTTTTGTAACTGGATAAGGAAATGCAGATTAGGTTGTTTGTTAGTATGGATGAAGTGCTGGAACTTGGGAAGGTGATGTTGACTGGGCCAAATAAAGGGTGGAGGGAGGCACTGTGTCACCTTTCACATGTAGCTTGGACAATGCACCTCAATATGGACTTGCATCATCCCGGCTATTCTGCACCCAAGCCTTTGAGTGGAAATTGCCAGTGGCACCACGCTGTGTGATGTGGCATAATGTCCATTGTGAGCTAGTTAGACACCAAACTCATGTCACATGTTGTCTGAATAGACTTGAATTTTAGTGGCCAAAAGTGGAAAAGCTAGAGCACTAATCTATGTGCCTTAGCTTCCTATAATTGAGCTTATAAATTTCTTTTTTAAATACTTATTCTCTTACTATTGTGTATTTTGTTTTCCTTATAGCCATTAAAGAAAGCCCTAAGGATGATGGGAGCTCCAAATCTGATATCAGATAATTTAGATTGTGGACTTAGTTACAGTGTTATCTCTTACCTTAAAAAACTCAGCCAACAGGTAGTATTGATGAAACCTTTGCAATTAGAAGTGCGTTGATTATTTAGTTTGTGGTAATCTCATTATAAAGCAGTTATTCCCTGTGGGAGTTCATATGGGTGTGCAGCATATATTATAATTGAAGATTGGTGAACATTTCCACTGCAAATATGGATGAATCCAGTATGGTTCTGTAACCAGTGATTGTGCCTTCTGTAAGTGGTGGAGAGGAATGCAAATGAAATCTCTTCAGCTATACTTTAAATCTCTGCTAGACTTTAAACTCCAGAAATAATCACTAATTGGATTTATGGCTGCTCTTACCATTGCTCTTCACAGCTGAAGTCAGAGGCTTGCTCTTAGTCCCATGTTTATTTACATGTGTCCCTTGGCAATCTGTATTTTCAAAAAACAATGTTTACTCCATGGGGAGTGAAAACACAGTTCAAGCTTTATATCTGAGCTTCCTGTTTCCTTCAGGTCAAAGTCTTTCCATCTGTTAAGTGTGACCTGGTGGGAAGTAGTCCTACATATGTTTTTCTCTTTGCCAAGGCTGCTATTCCAGGTGTAAGGGCCTGGAAGTTCTTCCGTAGCATGAAGGATTTTTAAAACAGCTGTTCACTATCTAGAAGGCAGTGGGGAAGCAGTGCAGCCTTTAAAATTACAAAGAAAAAATCTCCGCCTTAAAGAATGCACAGTATACATCCCAGAGCCTCTGAGTGACTGAGCATCTACAAGACATAAAACTTCCTGTGGTATTTTGGTAATCTAATGATATGCAAATTTGTATGATTTATCTTCACTGTGGAGTTGGAATGACTCGAGATAGCTGCTGTGGCTCTCACAGACCTTGTCAGCACATGGAACAGTTTGAATGTGTGAAATGCGTTATAAGTTCCTGTACAGGCACAGGCAATTTCAGAATTCTGCTATGTTCCTGTTGTCCTTAAATTCAGTTTCCCACAGATAATGAAGCAAACTCTGCAGAGGATGAGATCTGGGGGAAGTGGCTTGCAGTCAGAGTGGGTTTTGGGGTTTTGGTTGGTTGGGTGGTTTTTTTGTTTTCCTTTGGAGGAATTGCTAGTGGATAAAAAACCCCGTAACTGAATACAGTTAGAACTTAATAGAGTAAAATTCTCTTTAGATGTAATTAGAAATCTGTGCTAATTGGAGAAGTGATGTGTTTTTAGAAATGGGTTCATAAAACAGATTTCTGTTGCAATTTTTCTCCCTTATATTGTTCCAAACATACAGGGCAAACCTTAGTTCATAGGTTGCTTCAAAACAAATTGAAATGATATTACTATATCTGAATAATACTGTTGTTTTAGATGCAACTTTGTTTTAACCTAAGGCATCCTACCTTCCATTTTGTTTTTTCTTTCCCTTTAAAAATGGTTCTTCAGGGACAGAAGAGAGACACAGAGTTGCAGCAAAATCAGGGATATTCACAGACCTCCTACTGGCATATAAATTTAGATACAGTGACTAAATATTTTTCCATATGCTAGCACATTAGGATTTCTTTATGCTTCAGATCTAATCTATGTAATCCAGTATATCCCTGGGTAGGTAGTAGGGAACTAAATCTGTAGTTTTATTCTGCTAATGTACTGTGTGTTTTGTACTGGGAATGTGCAATGCCTGCTGATTCTTTAACTCACGGTGTGATTCCATTTTAGACAAAAATAGAATCGGAACGGATAATAGGTTCAGTGGGTAAGAAAGTTCCACAAGAAATTGGAATAAAAGTGAAAAATCACTCCAGTGGCCTCTCCTTGGTACACAGTAGGGATTTTAAACAACTGCTGCAAGGGATCACTGGGGAATCTCCTCTGAGACTGTCAGAAATGAATGTTAAAGAATTTGCTGGATTCCACATAGGACTTTTAAACAAGGTAAACAGCACTGTGATCTTGCATGACTAAGCAGTTAATATCATCTGTTTTAAATGGATAATTTTTATGGACTTGGTGTAGAAGGAAGTACCTTCACTGAACTGTAATGAGTACAGCATAGACATAAGGAGAGAGAAGAATAAATGCATTTTTTTTTGCACTTTATTTTGGGACACTGTTCGAAAACCCCATGGTAGTAAATGAAAATTACTGTGTTTTAAGTGCCAGTCTCTGCAAAAGACAGCTATTGTTGTTCATCCACAAATTAGTGTGTGCTTACTCTTAATGGAGCTGAAAGCACTAATGCTGAATAAGCTCATGTTGAAGACAGCCACTGAGCTCCTTGTAGCCAGTTATGAAGCTCTAAAGTTACTTAAGAATGTTTTTTAAAAGTTAATGGTATTACAGTTTGTAGTGGAATTTCTCCATATATGAGAACCAATGAATTAACTGAAAGTTACTTATTTTGTCACAAAACTAGGATTTGAAGCCACAGGCATTCAGAAATGCGTATGATATTCCTCGTCGCAGTCTTCTTGACCAGCTAACTAGGATGAGAACCAATCTTCTGAAAACACACAGGCTTATCTTGGGGCAGGATGAAGGTAAGGAGTCACAGTTCTTCATCAATAGTTTGAAGAGATTACAGCTGTTTTTGTTATTTCCTTAAGGTGGCGGTTTTTGTCTCTGATATGGGAGCAGAAGTGGCCCTTGCATCTCTTGCTGAATAAGACAGTGTCATTTTCTTGACACTGAAGGGGAAGGAGGAAATATTTGCCTTCTGTCATGCAAGATGTCATGCTTGCTTTGAAATTTAAGTTTCATGGGAGAGCTTTCACATTCACTAGGGTTCAGTAGATACGTGTTATAAAGTGATGGGGGCTTAAGGCAGAGAGGAGCTCTCTGCTTTTTTGAGGTGCTGGTGGTCTAAAGATGCAGTTATTTGCATAGAAATTAAATTTGCATTTTTTTTTTGATTCTGCCAATTAAGCTCAGCTCTTGCCAGGCTTATTTCCACAATTGCATTCTTCAGTTCACCCTCTGTAGTCACAAGAAATAATCAGTTCTAGTTCTTAAATGCTAATGCTTGAAATTGAGGTGTGAAGTTTATATTGCCTTAATTTTAAGACTAAATTAAGATTTGTTGTCTGTTGCAGACTGTCTTCATAGTGTACCTGTTGCTCAGATGGGAAATTACCAGGAATACTTGAAAATGATGCCTTCACCTCTTCGGGAAATTGACCCAGATCAACCAAAAAGACTCCATACATTTGGCAATCCATTTAAACAGGACAAGAAGGTAGGAGGGGCCTTGATGCCTGCTGTGCCTTTATATTAAATGCAACTCGAAATAGTTTGTGAGTAGAATTCCTTCCCCACAACTATAATGTATTGGTAACCTGTGCAGCCTGTGGAAAGCAGAGGTGTGTATGGAATTGTGTTGTTTTACAGAGTGGCACTGGGCTCTCCCTGGTTGCATGTGGTATCTCTGTTCTGAGAGCTGTCAAGTGTTCTGAAAGACTCTTGAGTCTAAACACAGAGGGACTCGACTCATCAGTGGATTGGTGAAACAATTGCTGTTTTTTCCTGCTACTTTAATTATTACTTCCTTTTCAGGGTATGATGATAGATGAAGCCGACGAGTTTGTGGCTGGGCCCCAGAACAAGATCAAGCGTCCCGGGGAGCCCAACACGCCGGCGTCGCTGAAGAGGCGGCGCAGCATGTCCCCCCTGCTGCGGCGGCCGCAGTCACCGCCCGTCGTCACCAACCACGTGGGTGGCAAGGGGCCTCCCGCTGCTCCTGGCTCCCCCTCCTACCTGAGCCTCAAGGGTGGACCAGCAAATAAAGGTATATGGAGCTGTGCTGCAGCAGCTCAGGTCGTGATGGGGTCTGGGGAGGAGGGGAAAAGGTTCTGCTGGCGCGTCTGTGCTTCGCTGTTGTGTCAGAGTGGGTTTCCTTTGTTGGCCTGGGTAAACAGGCCTCTGCTACAGCTGATGAAATCTGAAATAAAAAAAAAACAACCTGGAGATAAAAAGTATCTCAGATCAGCTTTTAGGGATTTTTTGTGTATTCTGTGGCAAAGTGTTAAAATACGATTGTTTCGTTTCCCACAAGTAGGAATTTTCCTACTCACCTATTGCAGCAAATGGAGTCGGAAGAAAACTCTGGGTTAGCTGGGTTTGGGGAAGGGAAGGAAGACATGAGTTTACTTAGGAGTCATGACACTGCACTAGGAATACAGAACATGGTGACTTCACAATATTGACAGGAGATGTAACAGTCCAAAGGGGAAGTATTCCCTTGGTCACATCCACAGTTTAATAGAAGTATCGGAGTGTTGTCCAGCACTGTCAGATAGCTACACAGCACTTCAGACAGAAAGGATACAGAACTACTTCTGTTTGGTTCTTTTGATGCTGCAGTTATGCATCAGTAAGATATGTATTTTTCACTTGCAGATACCAGTAATAGTGTTGCCCAAGATGACAGTGGAGAGAAGAAAGCAGAAAATTGTCAGTCAATGGAGAAGCAAATTGATGGCTTACCTGTGCAAATGGCTCCAGTGGTTCCAGCTGCTGTGGGAGAGGATGAGATGTTACCCAACGACTTAGACTCCTTACCTGTTGAATTCAATTGTTTAAGTGAAGATGGGTTGGATCATAAACCTGGTACCAATGCTCTTGTTCGAGGGCCTCTGAATTACAGTGTGAGTGGAGATGACCAAAAGCGGTCCATAGAGTCTACTTCTGAATCTGTGCCAAATTCCTTCAAAATAACACCTACCATGTTGGAGGGAAACAACGCTGACATCAAAATTAAAGTGATGAAAGAGGTTCGCAAGCCTGGAAGAAGTAAGTTATTTGGGTTTCTTTATTTTAGTAGTATATATTATATGTGGTGTGAGAGAGAATTCTCCTGGAAGGAAGGAGCTGTTTTCAACATACACACAACTTCAGATTTTGAGTAATTTCTGGTTGCTCATAAATGAGCAATGGAGGGGCAAAAAAGGAGGAAATGCTGGTCAGGTGAGTTGAAGTTCAGACTTGTGCTTGAGAGGTTGAGTGCCAAGTCATCCTGTTTGCCCTCAAAGACAGGTTAACTGGTATAAGCAGTGCCTTGTGAAAGCAGCACCTTTCAGAGGTTTTTGTTTTGTTACCAGTGAACTAATGAGACTGAGTGCTCTGCTTTAGGCTGCACTGCTCCTGTGTACACAAAGGGTACTTTTTGCTCTGTGTCCATCAAAAATCCCTTGGCAGGGCAAAAGCAGGTCTCTGTAAGGGTGCAACTTGGAATATACGTGAAAGGGAGTAGTAACAGTTTCTAGTGGAGTGAATTTTTAAAAAAATTCTGTGAGACTAATGAGTGATGAAACGCTAAGAGCTGCAAACTTGTAAGAACTGAAGACAAAAACTGACATTCTGCAAAGCGGGCTCGTCCGATTTTATTCCAAATTCATGCGTAGTAAATGGTGATGTAGAGTAAAACAGTGTGTTCAGTGTGAGTCACCTGTCTTGCTGCAGAATTCAAGCAGTCATCAAAGAAAGAAGCTAAGTTGTGGCTGGAATATGTACATCTGTTCAGAGGCCTGACCATTTCTGCTCCCTCTGCCTACTGCATCACTGAGCAGACTGTTGGTCACAGAGCATAAATCTATTCATACTGGGGTTGGTTATGGGAAGTAGTGAAACAATGCTGGTTTTAAATTTGTTTCCAGCTTAATATGTCCAGTTTATTCTTTTGCAGTGGACATACTTACCTTGTACCAATGGGGCAGTCGTGTTGTGCTCACACTAAGGGCTGATAATTTGTCTTTCTAGAGATCTGATGACAACCTCTGCTTTCAGAAATGGTGGCTCCAGGCCAGATGAGGGTTTGGTGTGCATGTTAACTGATCATGGAAATGAGAGGCTTCACTGTACCCAGCCTGCATTTTCTGAGGATAAATGTTCCTAGCTGCTGCTCTTTAAAGAGAACCTTAATCTTTGGTGGTACATTTGAATTCCCAGATCATCAGTATTACTTTAAATTATTTTATCACCTGTGTTCTGCTCTTAAAGCTAATGCGGGTATTTTTCTTGCCTTACGTGTTTAATCATGCAGAGATACATGAAAGTGGGCTTCACTTTTCCTTTTTAGTTCTTGAGCTTTTCTGAAATTGCACCTGCAACATTTGTTTTTAATCCATGGTTGAATTTTTATCTCTTTTTTTAGATTATGAAAAAATATTTTCTCTTCTTGAGGAGGTGCAAGGACCTATGGAAATTCAGAAGTATTTCATTGAATTTGCTATCAAGGAAGCAGCAAGGTTTGTATAGATAGAAATTACTTAGATTCATAAATTAAATATTAGATCATAGTAGTAAATCATAAACTTTATCAGTCCTAGTATTTTGATTTTCTGTTTTGACACATTTAAGTTATAATTGTTTTAGTGTCAAACTCCTGTTACATTTTTATGTACTAAATGGTCCTTACTTAAAGATGAAATATGAATTAGAGAGTTAACAGGTTGTTATTGAAGACCAACTCAAAATATGAGTGGGTTGGGGAAAGGCAGATGTATTAAATTAAATATTCTAGCCATTCTAATGCCAGAAATAAAGAAAGCTCTTCCCTACTGGAAACAGAGAGCCTCTGGTAATACGATTTGTCATGGCTGAATATTCTTGAGATGTTCAACTGTATTTTTGAAAGAAGAAATTTATATTTCTCTCCCTCTCTTCTGTAGGTTTAAAAAACGGGTCTTAATACAACACTTAGAGAGAATACTAGAGGAACTAGATTTCACCAGCCCACCCAACAGAGTTAATCATGTCAACAGTAGATAATAATGTACCGGCCAGACGAATGTGGACCAGGAATGAGTTTGCTGTGCCACAGAAGAGTGGAAGAGGATGTAGCTGCTGCCCTCACCATCTCGGCAGTCAAGTGATTTTACTGTGTCAGTCTGAGAAGAAGCAGTGGAGCTTTAACTTTCAGAGCCTGATTCGGCAGAAGCTGGGCTATAACCTTAAGGATTTGCTATGAAAGGTGTGGCTTTTTCCTGTGGAGGGTGCTCTTTGCTCAACAGGCGGAAGAAAATAACCATTGCTGCCCCTCCTGCAGGTGATGAGAGTTTACTCATTTGAACGCTGTCATTAGACATTTACGTGCTGTAGGCAGCAGGTTGCACTAAAATGGGGCACTGTCAAATGCACACACTGTCTGCATCGTGGAGAGAGCCCGTGTGTTCCCAAAAAAACCCTCCCAGAAACACCTGCACTGGTAAAATTGCATGTTGCCACCACAGAGACAAGGGTCTTGTTCCCAAGAACTGCTAGCCATGCCTTTAAACTTGAGATTCAGTGTAGATTGAGAGTAAAGAAACTGCTATTGTGTTAATAAAAGCTAAAGACAGCCCTGTGACTGTTACCACCTGATGGTCACTAAACAATCTACCTCAGACTCTCTTCTGTTTTGTCTGCAGACATTATGAAAGTGCACCTGAGGCTTCCCAGGTCCCCGACTTCAGTTCTCTTTCATCCTGTGAGGAGGACGGAGATTCTTCAGGTGGCCTTGGCACACGCTGTGCTTTGGAAGCACTAAAAGGAAACGCTTTTAAAAACGTGTATTTTAATGTTCATACAAAAGAGATTATTTTGAACAGTATTGTTACCAGATCACTAATTTGATATTTTAACTGTATAAATTTTTTGGAACATATGTATATATAAAATAAACCATTTTATTAATTTTTAAGAAGTGCTAATCTGAGGAGTCTGTAGCGGGCAGCACTGAGTTCCTCCAGTTGTCTGTTACCAGCAGACTGAGGATATTTTTGTAAAACCAGCTGAATCTGGTCTTTCACATCCTCAAACACAGCTTGTGGTGTTAGCTGCACCCTGTTTGTACCCTCTTTGTACCCTGGAGCACTTGCCCAGGTATCACTCAGCTTGGCCTCCGGGATGCACATTTTTGGGGGCCATAAGTTCCAGTTTACTAAATCTTTGGTTACCTGAGCTTGTATCCTCTCCTCTGTTCCTCATAACTTTTTTTGTCCAAAGGCAATTCCATATATGATAGATCACACAAAGAAGACTGAAGCCACCTGCATGTAATTGTCTTTTTTTTTTCTCTCTAAAGCAGTACCAGTAATGTGCCAGTGTTAAGTGGCTCCTGGGATGAGTGTGTGTTTTCAGTGTGTTGTTTGCTCATAACCTCCTCTGATCCTCTAACAGCTTTCTTTAAAAGACAGGTTAAAGTTGTGCCCATGCTGACTTGTGCTCTTGGCCTCGTATGGGAAATATCCCAGGGATTCCTGTGGACTGGCCAGGCAGGGAAACTGATTCTTGTGGTGAGCCTGTACTTCTCTGTTCTGCTGATATTTTTAGTACAAACCAGCCTGTGAGACATCTTTTCCATCCGCTCTGAAGCAGTGGCCTTGGTTTCCTTGGAAGATGCAGTTTGACCATTGGAATGACACCAGTGAAATCCAAGAAGGAAATGAAATTCAAGAAGGAAATTAAATACAGCAGCAGCAAATCTCTGGCATAGTGTATATGAATGAAGTGACATAGGGGAAGGCATTACTATAAATGTTCCCTCATTCTTAGAAGTAACTTTTATTCATCTGTGCAGATGAATAAAATGAAATACTTAATTTAAAAAACCCACAAATGCCTCGAAATGATACAAAGAGGGATTTATTCCATCAGCTTTCACATGGCAGCTGTTTGTCACTGTGATGGACCTCTCATGCCAAATGTTGGACTCTTATCAGGGATTTTATTTACAGACGGTCAGATACACTGTGCATACCTCGTTGTGAAATGGCCTGGTTAAATGCATCAGGTTGCATGTACTGTGCTATTCTTGAAATAGTAGGTGGTAAGAGGAGACAGCTTTCTTCCATGTAGTTAATGGCTGTTTAATTTTCATCACCTATTCCAGAGACGCTTGATTCTTGCGTGTCTGAGCAGGGGCCATACTTTTAACTAGTGATGTTGTTGGTGAGTAAATCTGCTCTTTGGTGGGATGCATTTGGCTGCCAAATCAGGTGCATGGAGCTGGTAACTTGACTCATTTAGAATTTAGACCTCAGAAGCTGCAAAATATTCAAGTGCAAGCAGTGAGAATTTTCCCTTACCTCATCATTATTTTATCTGAATAGATTGGATTTGGGTTGGAGTGTTAAAACAGCAGAAACCATGTAGTGAACTGGACATGAGTCTTCATAGGAAGGAAGGAAGATGTCCTCAAGGGTTGTGTCAGTGCAGAGATGGAAAAAAAAAGGAGCAATGCTAGTTGATGAGGAGCACACACAGCCCTGAATTCCACATGGAAATAGCTCGTTTAGGAAGCAGAAAATGCTCCACAACCGGTTTAAAAAGATTACTAATTGAGAGAATTCCTTGTGAGCCAGACCCCAGTGCTTTATGTGGGTGAGACATGCCTTGAACAGAGTCCCAAACTGTGCTGGCGTTTCAGGGACAGCCAGGAGGGGCACACTGGTGTCAGGCCTTGTCTTTCTAGTACAGACTGGCCCAGCAGCAAGAGCTGTGTCACCAGGGCTGTGACCTGTGTGACAGGTGAGCCTCTCACAGCAGGAGTATCCCTCAGCAAGGCTCAGGAGAGAGGATGCATCTTGGAATTGGAAGTCATTTGTGCTTCGCACAAACTTGTATTTTTGAGCCCTTGTTTATGTAAGGTTGAAATAATGTGGCACAGTTTAATGTTGGGAAATAGGGAAAAAATACAACTCTGTTTCCTGTAAGGAGCACTGTTTAACAATCTGAATTAACAAATTTAACACTTGCCTTCCTCGGGTGGAAGGATTATGAGGAGCTTTTGAGTCTGGATATCTGTGAGTTCTGTTGCATCTGTCTTCTGACCCTCTCTTAATGAGGCCTCCTCGGTGCATGTTATGTTTCTTTTTTTCCCTTGTAGACATTAAAAGATTTTCCTCCTAAGCTGTGCAGCTCTGAGGCTGGTCACTATGGCAGGTGTCTGTTGGGTGCTGCTGTTCCCAGTTCAGGGGCACAGTGCATTTATGATGGGCACATGTATTCTTGCCCAGGTTTGACCAGCATCAGAGGGTAATTGTCATCTTCCAGAACAGCAGATGCAGAGGCTCTTAGTGTGCTGTCGTCAAGCAATTGTATGTCTCCCTTTGCAGGAAACGAAAAAACACCCCAAACCTATTTTTTGGGTTTTTTTTTCATCTGGTAATTTTCTCCTAGTTCTTCCTGTAAACTGCCTGGCTGAAATGGCAGCAGTGTAGGCTGTTGAGTTTGATTTCTTTTGGTCTGTTCTTTAGTATCTACTAAGAAACTTCCGATGCAAGAAACGCATTACCTAACAGAAACAGTTAAAAAAACCCTGTAAAGTTCAATTACAATGTTTCATACCAACAACATGGCAACATCACACCTTTAGCAAGTGGACTTGAGAGTGCTTGTCTTGAGAATGTGCAATCTAGTTAAGCAGAAAGCAAGGCCAAAGACACTTCAGATCTGGCAGACAGATTTGGCAGAGACCTGAAGGAAGGATGTTAGTCACTGGACTTAAAAGGAGCTGCTGCTTGCAGGTCTGCAAAAACAAGTTGAGGTCTATCCTAAGTAGAAAAGGAAGAAACTGAAGAAGAAGAAATGTCTTGGGATTTAGCAAAAATCTTCTGACCTGCAGGAATTGTTAAGAAGTATTCTAAATCTGAATCTTGAGATCATTTCCAGGATGGACTAAACAAAAAATGCTGAACTTTGCTGAAATTACCTATTCAATTGAGCTGCAACCTGGCTTGTTGTTTCACCCCTGAAAGACTGTTGGCATGGTTTTGGCAGTGGTGTTTTTCTCCTCTCAGTCTGTGATGTGGTGTTGTTTCTTGGTAGTGGCTAAAGCAGCGTGGCAGGGAAGCCCTGTGGTTGTCCATGGAACTGGGAGCGCAGATGGGGGCTGTGGGAAGAGTTGGTGGAAAAGGGAGTTGCTGCCTGTGTGCTGTGGGGGGTGGTTCAGCTTCGCCTCTTCCACATCAGAGCCTTCATTTTACAAGTGCACACACAGGATGTTTCTCAGGGAGCACAGGTCTTGGTGCCTTGAGCAGCTGATTACTCAGTTCAGAGGATGGATGCGCCAAAGAAGGAGTTAAATTGTTGTACAGACTTGTGCAGCCTGGTGATAAATGCTGGAGGTTATTTCCATAGGCAGTGGAAGAACTGAACTGCACATGCCTTCAGCCACATGGCTTTGCCAGGAATGGGGACTGGTTGTACCACGTAAGGAAAACTGCCCTTTAGCAGGATCTTGGAACTGCTGAAAGCAGCTGCATATTTCTTCAGATTTTGAGCTTGGAATGAAGGTCTCAAATACTTTATATTGAAATCCAGAAGAATAGTTTAGCCTGGAAAGGTGGTGGAATGGAAACCTCAGATGAGATTTTTGCTGAAGATCTGATGTTTTTGAGAGCCTGGGGATCTGATGTTTTTGAGAGCCTGGGGAAGTTTTATCTTTATGTCTGCAGTGGGAATTTGACAGCTATTTCCTAGTCCTGGACCATCTCCAGCTGCAATGGAAGTAGCTGAATCCCTGGTATTTGCTATATGCTTGCTGTCATTTCAATCACTGTCACTCCTCTAATGCAAACAGTCTTGCATAGTGTCCCTTAAAATATTGGACACCTCTGGCAATTTGCTGTATCCCACTGCTCCACTTGCCACTGCTGAGCAGCTGGTAGTATGGACAGAGCTTTTGGGAATGATTTTCATGGTGTGTGCTCATTTAAAAAGTACTTAGAGCCCTGCAGGATGTTTAACAGGAGGAGAAGATTATAAAGCATTTTGGTATATAAAGCATTACTAAGGCAAAATGCCTTGTGTGGTCAGTCTGTTTGTTGGCATTTACTCCAGAGCAGGTGTATATTTATAAATTTTAATATATATATATATA
>VXBR01011486.1:107996-125726 GCA_013400215.1 Cisticola juncidis | reverse complement strand
GGGATGGAGCGGGTTTTATGGACACCCTGCCCTGGGATGGGGATGGGGATGAAGGGGGTTTAAGGGTGCCCTGGGATGGGGATGGAGCGGGTTTTATGGACACCCTGCCCTGGGATGGGGATGCAGGCGAGGCTGGCAGTGGGACAGAGATTCCCTTTGGGGTGTTTGAGGGTGTTCAGGGGTTGGGTTGGCTCTGTCCATGGGAACCCCGCTGGTGGCAGCCCCACCTGGGGTCACTCCCTTCCCCTGCACTCCCTGGGCCATCAGGACATTTGTCACCCAGACAGGGCACCCGTCCAAGCCATGGGCAGCCAATTTCTCCAGAAAAAAGCTGCATTATCCACTTCCCTGTTAGTTTGTGACTCACTGGAATCATCTTTTTGATGAGCTAGGACATGCCTCACTCTTAGAGATACCTTTGTACACACTGCCAGATTTGTTGGCATTTATCTGCCCCCATTTAGGGCATTTTTTGTACAAATCAGTGACCTCGAGCCAAATTAATCTGCCACAACGCCCACAGGACTGCACCACCTGGAAATGTAAGGAATATTCTTGCCTAGGACTGTGCAACTGGAATTCTCAATTAAAGCACTTTTGCAGAGCAAATGAGAGTTAACAAGACAATTCTGGTGGCTCCTTGGTGCTGGAAATCCCAGGATCCAGCGGGATATTGGGATATGTGAAGGGTAGGGCAGGAATTGCTTCTCTGAATCACAGAAGCATCAAGAAAGACCTTTAAGGTCAAGTCCAACTATGAACCCGGCACCAAACCCACATCCCCAGGTGACACATTTTGGTGTCACATCTCCAGGGGTGGGGATGTCACCCCAAATGCCACATTCACCCCGAGCACTCTGAATCAGAAACCCTTTTGGGTTTAGNTTTTGTGTCCCTGCTCTGTGAGAGCTGAGTGACCCTGAGTGTGAGCTCAGAGCCTAAAAATATGAAAGTTAAAATTTAAGGCACCACCAGATTGCCACGGGTGGGGCTGAGGGCCACCAGCTCAGTGTCCCTGTGGCCCTGGCAGTGCTGGGTGGCAGGAGGGTGGCAACAGTGCCAAATCCCCCCCTGCTGCTGCACATAACCCCCACTGCTCCCTTTGGGATTTTCTGGAGTGCCAGGGGTGCTGCAGCCTCCTGCCTGGACGAGGTTGTTCTTTTCCTCACCATTCCCCCTCTCAGTCTGGTGCAAAAGCCACTCTGCCTTCGATGCAGGAGCACAGAAATCCTGCCCTGGGCTGGGGGGTTTTACCACAGGACCCTCAGAGAGGGAAGGAGCAATTGGAAATTTGAGTTACAAATCCCTCAGAGGTGTAGGAACCGTGCTTTGAGTGCAGAATTTCTCCCACAAAACCACACACACGAGGCTGAGGGGCAGCCTGCCCTGAGCTCTCCTCGGAGCCCCAGGACCCTTTTGCATAATTTTTGTCAATGAGTGTCCCTTCCCAGAGGGATGTTGCACAAGCCCAGTGGTTTCCTCTGCCCTTGCACGGGATCCAGGGGCTGGCAGTGACTTTCGTTTCTTCCTGCCCTGGGCTGCAGCCTGGGGGAGGCAGAGGCTGCTTTGATCCTTTTGGTGCTGCAAAGTTTGGGACCCCTCTCTAAAGGGGTGCCCGGAGCATCCTCTGCCTCAGGGCAGCAGCTGGACTGGATTATCCTTGTGGGTCCTTTCAAGAATATTCTCTGATTCTCCTCTTGTCCTTTATTTCTGGGATATGAGCCCTAAGGAGAGGCTCCTCACCCTGGGACTGAGCAAATTTGGGGTTTGCTCTGGCCCCACACTGTCTCTGCTGCTCCTGGCTGCTCCCCCTTGTCCTGCACAGCCCCAGGGGCTGAGGGGGTTTTAGATTTAATTCTCTTTATTTAATTCCCGTAATTCCCTTCTTTTCTTTGGGATACTCTGGGATTCTTTGGGATTTGTGAGACAGTGCCAAAATCATCAGATTTTGCCAGACCAGTGCCACGTTTGCTGCCCCACTCCCTGTGACCTTGTCCTGGTGGTGATGTGGCCACAGCCCGGCTCAGGAGGAATTCACGGGAATCTCTGTAGCCTTTTTTTCTTGGCTCGATTGCCTCTTCCTTCCTTTTTTGTTCACTTTTCCTTTCTCTCTCCCGGGTGCACAAAATTTTGGTATTTTGAGTATTTTTGAGTATTTTTGAGTATTTTACCATAACCAGGCAAGCCAAAGAGAAGTGGCATCTTTGGCTCTTTACTCCCCTCCCTAACTAATGGGCTTTTTCTTCCTTTAGTTTCCCAAATTTGCATTTGTAAAGCCGAAGTTTCTCTTTCCCTTTGTTTCCTCCCCTTCAAATCCCTGTTCCCCTGCTGGGTTCAAATGTCACCTGCAAATAAAACCACGAGTCATTTCTTCACTCTCCCTTCATATCAGTTCCCTATCTCTAATTCCTTAAACAGAATTAAACACCGACTCCCTGCTCTTGCTGAGCTGCATTTTTATGCAATTTGCCGTAATATCCTCGATTCCAGTCACAATGGAAAGTATTTCATCAGCACCCAGTAAGGAGTCCCATCCGGCCCTCAGCTGAATGGAGAACCGAAAGTTGGCCAGTCACTTCTGCAGCGAAGAGGAAATGTATTTTTGCCTTTTCCATCACAAAGAATCCGTTAATTGTGAGATTTTTCTGTGGCTCCTGCCGGATGACAACTCATCCTCTGGAAAGTGCAGTGCCACAGTGCCCTGCTCTCAGTTTCCCAGGGTTTCTGGCTCTGGGATTTTCCTCACCACGCTCCTGGTGTTTGTTGTCCCCCAGTGCAGCTCTCTTGCCCATCCTGCTCCTTTTCCCTCTGTTTGGGCACCCACCAAACCCAGCTCAGCTCATCCCTGCCTCAGGGCTGCTCTCTCCATAAAAAATCCCAGCCCGGGGTTTGGATAGCTCAGGATCTGGTTCCTGTGCCTGTCCCAGACAGGAATTCCTGTTTTTTTTCCTCGTGTCTCTCCCCACTCCCACTCTGTTCACAAACAGCTGGCCCTGGTGAGGGCAGGAGAGGGGCCAGAATTCCAGGGGAGCAGAGGGGTGGGGAAACCTCTGTGGGACATGGGGGGTTCACAGGCAGAGAGGGCATGGAAACACAAAAAACTCCATGGAAACACAAAAAACTTCATGAAAACACAAAAAACTCCATGAAAACACAAAAAACCTTCATGAAAACACAAAAAACTTCATGAAAACACAAAAAACGTCAGGGAAACACAAAAAATCTTCATGAAAACACAAAAAACTCCATGAAAACACAAAAAATGTCAGGAAAACACAAAAAACCTTCATGAAAACACAAAAAACCTTCATGAAAACACAAAAAACTTAATGAAAATACCAAAAATTCCATGAAAACACAAAAAACTTCATGAAAACACAAAAAACTTCATGAAAACACCAAAAATTCCATGAAAACACAAAAAACTTCATGAAAACACGAAAAACTTCCACTGGCTGGCCCTGAACTTGGGATTGCTCTGCACGCAGAGGGTGCTTTGAGCTCTAGAGAAACCTCTCAGTGTCTCTGCAACCAGCAGGGCAGAAAATCAGAATAAACTCGTGTAGATGTGCATTACTGTGGGGAGCTGAGTCCCTCCCTTGTGCCTTTGTGTGCCCAGGGACAGGTGACAAGCAGCAGGTGACTTTTCCAAGCCTTCCTGAACCACCACAGATGGAGACTCTGATTATTGTTAATCTAAAATAATCTATTGTTAATCTATTGTTAATCTATTGTTTCTCTGATTATTGTTAAATCCAAAGGATTCATTTATTCATTCCTTTGTAGCTCCACCTGCAGAGTGGCTGAAAGGGAAAGAGCTGAAAATTGGGAGCTGGAGAAAGATCTGGAACATCTGGACCTGTTCTTCCACCACCCCAAGGTGGATCAGCACTGTCCAGCCCCTCCTGGCAGCTCCAGGAGATGATTTGCATCCATTCCCACCTCTGTCCCACAGATTCTCACACCAGGCAGGGCCAGGGGAAGCTTTTCTGGATCAGAAGTGGGGCTGGGAGCACAGGCTCTGCCATGGCTCAGCATCTTGGGCAGTTGGACTTTTCCTGACATGAATTAGTCAGGAATTAGTCATGCCTGAGGCAGGGTCAGCAGCAAGGCCAGGGGAAGCTGGGTTTGCATGGTAACTGCAAATCCTCGGTGGTGGCATCAAGAAAAGGCTGGAAAAGGCAAAAAAAAAAAAAATTGGAGGAAGGAGTGATTTTGGCAGCTCGCTCTGTCTGGGTGTGCAGCAGAGGGGGTGTTTGGGAATCACCCTCTGGCACTGCAAATGCTGCACTTTTTCAGTCTCTCTCCACTTTCCTGGAGATTTTATCCGTGATGAGCTGATCCCAGTGGGTGCCAGCAGCATCCTCTCCTCCCTCTGGCTCCTGCTCTTAGTGCTGTCCCTGACAGGGGGGGTTCTGCTTTTTGGGGCTAAATCAGGAGAGATTAAATTGGAATAAATGATCCTGCTTGGGAAGAACTGGGAAAGCAGTTATTGCAACAACTTGAGCACTGAGAGGCTGCAGCCAAAAATGAAAACTCTTAGAGAGGTGCAAATTCAGCCAGGGGACAGGGAGGGTGGCAGGGCTGATGCCTTGGAAGGCTGGGCTGGAACAGACTGGGCAGAGCTGGAGAATAAAGCAGAGATTTACTGAAAGGCCTTTAAGGGACACCTTGGGCAGGACAGGGCCTGGCCAGGGATACACCCAAGGTGGACCCAAAATGGTCACAAAATGGACAAAGGGTCACGAGGTCTCACACTTTGATCAGTTTTGGTCCATTTGCACATTGTGGTTTAATTGTCCCATTCCAGCTCCAGGCTGGGAGGTCCCATCCTTCTTGTTCCTCCCTCCAGCCACCCTTGTTTGTGCTGTTGGGCTGAAAGTTGTCCTTGGTCCTCAGCAGGAACAGGATTTGTTTTGTGTCCCTGCTCTGTGACCCTGAGTGTGAGCTCAGAGCTGCACCCTGGGCAGCACAGAGCCTGAAAAACACGAAAATTAAAATTTAAGGCATCAGGGCAGCAGAGTCCAGGCTCTGCACCCGCACCTGCATGGACTCTGTGTCTCTGCAGCCTTTCCAGTAAGGAAATTTTTCTTTTGTCCAATCACCAGCAAAAAGGGACAAATGTGAGACTCACAGTGGCTTCTGGCTCAACACAACCTCCTTCCCTCGTGCTTTTCCCTGTCCAGGCAGGAGCTGGGGTTATCAGTGGAGATGTGCAGCAGTTTGGACCTCACTCTGCATCCCCGTGGTGGAGCAGGGTGAGAAGTGGCATCTGTGGCAAACCCAGGGAGAAGTTGGCATCTGTCCCCTGGCAGTGGCTTGGGGTGTCCATGTGTGGTGGTTTCACGTGCACTTGTAATTAATTAAGACCCCTCTCCTAAAAAAATCGATAAAAGATTGTTTTTTAAATAGTAAAACTAACTGAAAACACAAGTCTTGTCTCTTTGTGAGAAAGTAAGCACTTTGTGGTGGGGGGGTGGGGGGAAGTGTTTTAAAAGTTCAATTTTATTTTTTTTTAAATTTTTCTCTTTCAGTGTATGTCAACAAAATCTGTTTACCTTCAGCTAAACCCATTCTGCCTTTTTCCTCCTAATCCTATCTCACAGAAAATAAAAACCAAAAAAAACGCCAAAAATCAGCATTTAAACCACTCCACCATGCCAGGGCAGCTGGTTTAACCAGTGGTTTCACCCTGGCAGAGGTTGGGACCCCCTGGAGCATCTCGAGCGCCGCGGCCTCGTGGTCGGAGCTTCCCTTTCTGCGGTTTTCTCCTCTTCCAGCTCAGCGAAACCGGGCAGTCCTGACATAATTTCCTCAGTCTGATGCCCTCTCTTTCCATGAAACCCTGAGCCCACCCCTGGGATGGGGATAAAAGGGGAGCTCAGCCCCAGGGCCAGCACAGAGAGTCCTGCAGCCTCCCCAGCTCCAGCTCCAGCTGCTCTCCCAGCGCCCTCGCCCGCAGCACCATGAAGGTCCTGGCAGCCACCCTGGTCACTCTGCTCCTCCTGGCCACCTGCTCGCCCTCTGAGGGTCACCTCGGTGAGTCCAGCACGGCTCTGTCCTCCTGGAGAGCCCCAGCCCTGTCAGGGGGACCCCGGTGGCAGCAGGGAGGGTTTGGGGAGGTCACTGTCACCCCGTGGGGTTGGGTTTGGAGCTGGGGGTTCCTGGAGAAGGTCCTGGCAGGGGATGTGGCACCAGATGGCAAAGCCCTGGAGGGGACAGAGGCTGTGCTGCAGCTGGGGTCTCACCAGGGCCATGTGTCTGTCCCTTGTCCCCACAGATGGTGTCCCCACCAACTGCTGCTTCAGCTACCAGATGAAGCCCATCCCTCAGCGCCTCATCAGGTCCGTCTTTGTCACCAGCAGCTCCTGCAGCATCCCGGCCGTGGTGTGAGTACCCAGCACTGCCAGCACTGGGGACAGTGCCCAGGGGAGTTGGGGACACTCAGGGGACACTCGGGGCAGTGCCCAGGGGGAGCTGGGGACACTCAGGGGACACTCAGGGGACACTCAGGGGACACTCAGGGGACACTCAGGGAACACTCAGGGCACACTCAGGGGCACTCAGGGTGCTGCTGGTGGCACTCAGACCCCGCTGCCCCAGCCCAGCTCCTCAGGGCCGGTTTTGTCCCCGCAGTCTGATCACCAAGAAGGAGAGGAAGGTGTGTGCAGACCCACAGGCACCGTGGGTGCAGAAGATCCTGCAGCACTTCCAGAGCCTGCAAAACTGAGCCCTCCCTGCTGACACCCCCATCCCACCCTGCACGGCTTCCAGCCTCGGGCACGACACTGAGGATACAACCCCCAGCCTTCTTCCATGGGGAAAATTATTTTATTTAACTTATTTATGTTAAACTAAATATTCTTTTTTATTCTAAGCACAAAATTTATTTAAACTGTCAGAATATATTATTAAATATGTCAGAATAATACACTAAAATAAAGATAATTTAAACCATATCCATGTGTCTGTTAATGAAGGGTCAGTTTTGATGTCTCCTTGCATCGAGGTGGGAGAAGGGGCCACAGGGACCCCAGGGTTTGCTGTTCCCCAGCTCTGGTGCCACCCAGTTTGTCCCCACAGGTGACACCAGTGTCTTTGTCTGGGGGATGTCCTGGCAGCAGCTGGTGCCACAGGAGGGTTGGGGTATGATGTCCTGTGGGGTGGGACATCCTTTGGTCACCTTGGATCACCTGTCCTGACTCTGCCCCCTCCAGAGCCCTTGATGAAGGAGAACACTTAGGAACTGCTAAAACATCAGCGTGCTGTCAACATTGTCCTCATGCTGAATCCATCTGCAAATATCTAAAAATAAAAATAAAACCGAGCTGCAGGTCCTTCCCCAGCTCTGCTGTCCCACACCGCTGGTGACACCAGCAGCCAGTTTGTCACCCAGCAAACAGGGCACCCACCCAGGACACAGCACCCAAATTTCTGTGCCACCCAACTCCTCCTTAACAGGCACATTGATATAACTGAAACTATTTTTGTTTTAAATTGTTATCCCCAGCTGTTTTCAACACCACACCTAATGGCTGCCTTTTCTGAGCTCAGAGATATTTGTGGTGGAGGAAAGGCAGTAGATCTCACTCAGCTGGGCTGCAGGAAGACACTTGAATTAAGGCCAGGTAGTAAATTATGAGCAAAGGCAGAGAAGATGTGACTGGTGTATGAAAAGTAAATTTGGTGAGGAGCTGCCTGAAAGGGGAATGGTAATTGCTCCATCTGAAAGGGGCTGTGTCACACTGAGAGGGGCTCACACACACAGATCCTGGCGTTTCTGCCTCAAAAAATATCCTGGCTGACATTTGCATTAATGACCTTGGCACACAAAGCAGGAGCAGGCAGAGGAAATGTGCTGATGAGGCAGAAAGAGATGGGCCCATCAATCTAGAGCAGGCCAGGACATCACACAAAAGGATTCCAGCGACCTTGAGGGATGGAGGAGGGAGATCCAAGGCAGCAGCACAGAGAAGGATCCTGCTGGTGGGATAACAGGAACAGCCACTCCAGTTTGGGGCAGGGAATGTGTGGGGCAGGGAACATCCCATGGGACACATCACAGGAGTGACTTTAAGAGCATGGAAAGAGTTAAATGCAAAGGGTTTGGGTTGAAAAATGAGGGAAGGGAGGTTGGAAGGAGGTGTGGGGGGCACTGCTGGTGTGAGGACAGGCTGGGAACTGCCAAGGAGAACCAAGAGAGGGGAAATCAGGACTGCACAGGGACCCTGAAAGGATCTTACACAGGTTTCTGACCCAAGAGAAAACCAAACTCCCATGGACACCAGTGCCACCAGCACCTTCCACAAACCCCCAGACTGGAGCTGAGCTTCCCTCCCAGGGTGGGGAGGTTTGTCCTTACCAGGGCCTGTTCCCAGATCCTTGTTCCCAGATCCCTGTTCCCAGAGCCTGTTCCCAGATCCCTGTTCCCAGATCCCTGTTCCCAGAGCCCTGTTCCCAGATCCCTGTTCCCAAAGCCCTGTTCCCAGATCCCTGTTCCCTGAGCCTGTTCCCAGATCCCTGTTCCCAGATCCCTGTTCCCAGATCCCTGTTCCCAGAGCCCTGTTCCCAGATCCCTGTTCCCAGATCCCTGCTCCCAGGGCCTGTTCCCAGATCCCTATTCCCAGATCCCTGTTCCCAGATCCCTGTTCCCAGATCCCTGCTCCCAGAGCCTGTTCCCAGATCCCTGTTCCCACATCCCTGTTCCCAGATCCCTGTTCCCAGATCCCTGTTCCCACATCCCTGTTCCCAGATCCCTATTCCCAGATCCCTGTTCCCAGGGCCTGTTCCCAGAGCCCTGTTCCCAGATCCCTGTTCCCAGAGCTCTGCTTTCCAAGGTTCCCTCAAAGCTTTGCTGTGGAATCCAATGTTCTCCAAGAAAACTGCTCCCCTTCCCAGGAAAAGCTCCAGATTCCCTCATTCCCCTGCAGGCCTGGAGGTGTTTTTGGTGGCTGTGGGGTTTGGTATGAGCTGCTTCATCCCAAACCTGGCTCAGCTCACCCCTGCAGTCTGCAGCCACAGAATAACAGGAGTTCTGCCAAATGTCCTCCAGAATATCCTTTCTGGTCATTCCCACCTCTGCCTCCCCTCTCTGTGTGCCCTGAAGGAGCAGAGCTGAGGCAGCCTCTGGTGGTGCAGACACCCCCATTTCCTAAGCTGACCCCTTGCAGGTCAATCCCTCCCCAGAACTGAATTAATTTTGTGGTTTCAACCTTTTACTCCCCACATTCCCTGTGTGTGCCCATCCCAGCTCGCTGGCCTGGCTGCCACATCCCCAGGGAATTGTCACCATCACTGCAGCCCTTTAGCACACCAAATCTCCTCTGGGATCATCAGGGGTTTCTGGATCACCACTGGTTTCTATTTCTTTCTTTCTCCCCTTTCAGTTTCCTCCACATCCTCATCGCTGACCAAGCCCCTCAGAGCTTCCTGGGCTACCTCACTGCTGAGCTGAACAATTTTTATAGCACTATTTTAAAATTTTCAGGCTTTTTCTGTTGACTTCCTCTTTCTCTGGAATTTCTCTTTCGAATTTACTGGGGACAAGACTAATCCTGGGCTCTGCTTGGGTCCCTTTCCTTTTCAGCCACAGGATGTGGCACTGACTCACGTTTTAGGAAGAATTATTTCTATGCCCCCTGATCTGTGAATCCCAGCACCCAGGGCATCCCTCCACTCCCAAATCCCAGCCAGAGCTGTCTCTCTGGACACTCCCTCCTGCTTTTCTCCTGAATTTTCCTGCTGTGAATTCCCCAGCAGGACACACTGTCAAACCTTTGCTTTGCTTTTCAAGCCAGGAGTGATGGGAGCCATCAGCCTTTTCCCATCCCTTTCCAGAGCCACTTTTTCCTGCAGCCTCCATGCCTGGACCCTGCTGGGTGTAATTCAGCATGACAAAGCCTCCTCCTCCCAGGAGAGGCATCACTCCTGATTCAAAGTGTTTTTTGGTGTGAAAACTGCTTTTACCCTGGGCTAAAGGCCTCAGTGCAGCCCCAGGGTGGGCTCCCCCCTGTGCCCACAGCCCCTGCAAAGAGCTGCCCCAAAAATGCCCTGCAGGAAGGTGGGGAACAGTCCAGACAGTGCAGGGAACCAGAAATAACAAAAACACAGACAGGTTTTGTGTCTGGGCCTGCCTTTTGCCCACAGAGCTGAGTGAAAAATCTGATTTTGCAAGCAAGGACTCAGGACAGCTGTCCCCACACCAGGGCTGTGTCCCCACCAGAGTCCCCATCACCAAGAACAGCAGGTGACAATGACAAGTCACAGGTGCCAGCTTAGAGCTCCCTGCACAGCCCTGGGGTTGCTCTGGGAAGGACACAGCAAACACCTCGGGCAGCAGAGCCAGCAGAGCTCGGTGGCTCAGAGGGGAGAAGCAGAGGAGCAAGCCAGACACGGGGATGGCTGCAAGGAGAAAGAGGAAGGGGTTTGATCTGTGCGTGATTCTGCAACAGGAGAGATGTGGACTCATCCTGCTGCTGGTAAATCTGCTCCAGGGCAGCAGCATGGGCAGGAAAGGGTCACCGTGACTCAGGGGTCACCACTCGTGTGGTGGTGCCCAAATTCCAGGGATGGGTCAACCCCAGATCATCCAGGAGGAGAAAATAATCTGGTTTTTGAGAGTTAGGGAAGAGGATGTGCTGTCTTCAAGGATGGAACAGGATTTGCTGCTTTCTTTGGCTCAGGAGCACCCTGAGGAGCTTCCCACTGGCACATTTGCCCATCTGAGGGTTTCTGAGGGAAGGGAGAGACCCTTGGGGTTAGAGCCCGTGGTTTTTCACAGAAACAGAGAAAGCAGGGCTAGGGAGACTCAACTTCCACTCACTGTGCCACTCTAGGAACAGACTGCCCCTCTCTCCAGGTGATCTCCCAGCACCTCCTCACTGCTGCAGGGATTTTTCACCCATTTTTTGGCCGTTTGAGATCAGAACATCAGATCCTTTCCTGCAGGAACACAAAGGGTGGGATTGTTCAGTGACCCTGTGGCCGTTCTCAGGCCTCCCTCGCCCTCTCTGCACTGCACTCCACGATTCTGCCATGCTCTGCAGATTGAACAAATCCACACTTGTTCCAAGCAGCATTAATAAAAATATCACACAACCCCAGAGTCCCACACACTCCCAGCAGTCAGGGGTGGAACCCACCCAGGCCATTTGCACAGGCTGACAATGACAATGAGGTGGCAGAAGCCTTGGGGGATTTATTATTTTGCAATTTGGGGAGCTGGCTCATCCCCACAGACCAAGCTGCTCATGCAGTGATCCCTCCCCACAGATTTTGAATCCCTGTCAAGAATGATGTCAGGTTAAACTCCAGGAGGAGAACAGGAGCCAGTGTGGGAACACAGGGCTTGGCAGAGGTTCCCAGGGAGGGTTTCCCAGCCGGGTCTTCCCGAGCTGCTGCAGAGCAGCATTGCAGCACCATCTGCTGCCTGCTGCTCCCCAGCTCCTCAGTGGGCAGCTGAGAAACTCCTCAGTGCTCAGGGTGACAAATCCTGCAGAGAGTGGATCTGTCCTCTCTTCTTGGGGAAATCAGAAAGTGGATCTGTCCTCTCTTCTTGGGGAAATCAGAGAGTGGATCTGTCCTCTCTTCTTGGGGAAATCAGAAAGTGGATCTGTCCTCTCTTCTTGGGGAAATCAGGGCTCAGGCTCCTCAGGATTCCCTCAGCTGAAGCACAGTCACATCCTGTGACAGGTGAGTGTGAGCAGCAGAAGCATCAACTTACAAAATTTAATTGCTGCAAATATTTATTCAGGGTTTAAGCAAATTAACACCCTGCTGGCGCTTCTCTTTGCAGGGGCCTCCCTGCGAGGGCACAGCACACCTGACTCCAGGCATGGCTGTGCATTTTTCAAGCTGATCCCAGCTCCTCCTGACCCATCTGAACGGCTCAGAGGAGATTCCCACTCCTCTTTCTCCATCTGAAAGGCTCCCAGGAGATTCCAGCTCCTCCTGAACCATTTGAAAGGCTCACAGGGGTTCCAGCTCCTCTTTCTCCATATAAAAGGTTCAGAGGAGATACCAGCTCCTCTTTCTCCATCTGAAAGGCTCACAGCAGACCCCAGCTCTTCTTTGCCCATCTCAGAGGTTCACAGGAGATCCCAGCTCCTCCTGCCCCATCCCAAAGCTCCAGACTCCCCTCCCAGCTGCAGGAACTGGTGCTGCACAGGAGCAACGCCCAGCAAGGACACAGCAGGCTGAGCACAGCCTGTAAGGGCAGGGTTTGTATCTGAGCTGGCAGGAGCGTGACCTTGTCCTTTCCTTCACTGGGATTTGCAGGACTAAGTCCAAAGAAATAAATCAAAGGTGCACATGGAGCAGGTCTCCTCTCTGGGCCCCACTCCATGGTGCAAGACAAGAGCAGAAGGAAGGCCCAGCACGTGTGAAGGACGAGGGTGCAAGCTCAGCTGGCCGTGGTCAGACACATGCCAGAGGAAAAGAGGGAACAGGAAAAGGAGAACCAGGGGAATCCCAGTGTTTCTTCTCACCCTTAGATCCGAGAATGCCACGTTCAAAGCTGCTGCAGCATTTCCTGGCTGATACAGGAGATGGTTCACTGGCCCAAATCCTGTGCCCCCTCCCCAGCCTTGGGACCATGACAGCTTCTGCCTCATCATTCTGGCATCTCTGACAGCTTCTCCCTCTCACACACCAGGCTCCTGCAGACAGCTCAGAAACTGTGTGGAACAGCCAAAATCCTGCAAACACCCCGTGCCAGACTGAGCTGGGAGAGAATGAACACAGCCCAAGCCACCCAGCCAAGGCAGCAAATGCTCCCAGCCCTGCAGAGCTCTCCTGTCCCTCCCCACGGGCAGCTGCCATGCCCCTCTGTGCCCAGCCTGCTGCAGATGTGTGCAGAGCAGATTTGGGTGTTTGCTCTCCAAACCTGCCTGGGTAATGCTGGAGGAATATTGACACAACATTCCCTTCAAAGCAAATGGAAATTGAAGCTTTTTATTGAACCTGGTTGGTTTTTTTTTCTTTAATCTCAGCTTTTAGAACAAGACACTTAGCAACATGACCATTCATTTTTACAGACATGCCACAAGTTCAGCTGGGCTCCTGCTTTAGCTGCAGCTGAATGCTGTCTGCTCCCCAGAGTGGAGATTTATGGAGAAGCAGACACTTGAACACACACAAAAACCAGAAAATGCAAGTGGGTTTTGCTAATGAGGCAGGCACTTTGCTGCCTGCACCTCTCCACCAGAAACAAGCCCCACTTTAGCAGACACCACCAGCATCTTTTGTCTTTGTCTAACTTGGGAGCTGTGCTGCACAGAAGTGGGAAGGAAGTTAATGTATGCAAAGATTGCTGGAGCAGAAAGTGCTTGATCAAGTCAGGGACTGGAAGAACAGAGGCTTTGCATTCCAAACGAAGGATTCCCCCAGGAATGGGAGGCATTTGAAGATGTCCACTTCTGCATCTGGAATTGAAAGCTGAGATTTCTCACAGAGAAATGCAAATCAATTAAGTGAACCAAGAAATGTTTGGGGAGGAGAAGGAAAATATTTGGCAGGCAAACACTAAAACGTCAAGCAGCTCTGTGGGATTCATGTCCCAGGGACTGGACCAAAAACATAATTAGTCTGTTGAGGAGATAAACACCAAGCTCATGTTCTGTTTTCTCATCCCAAACACCTCCTGGGCACTTGCTGCCTCACATCCTTCCCCCAGCAGCAGAGCTCTAGGTGTGTGAAACACCAGGGGGAGGAAGGGTTTTAGCAAAGTGTGGAGTGTTCCTTCCAAAGTGCACAAGGAGTAAACAACATTTCCTCTGGGCTTGCACTGCTCCCAGCCACTCCGGGGGCACTGTGGCATTCCCAGCTGATGTCACCTGCCTGGGTGGCACCTCTGGATCCACAGTGCCTTGTCTCTCACACCTGGCATCAGCCAGAGTGTCCCCACAGAGGTAAAAAGTCCCCCAGTCCCACCAGGCTGGCAAGGGAACGAGGGGCTTCAAATGTAGATCACATCTGAGTCATGCTGCTGAACCTGCAGGCAAACCAAAGAGGGAGAATTAGTTCTGGCTTAGAGGAATTCCCTTTGGTCTGGGTCTTCCTTTCCTCCAGCTCTGGAGCCTTTTGCAAGATGCTCTGCAATGGGTTTTTCTTCCTTCTTTAAACAAATGTATTTGCCTCACCCCTGAGTTAAGTGTCTAAAGTTGCTTCTGTTGCCTCAGAAAGAGCTGCTCCCTCAGCTGCTGCTGCACTCAGCCATGTCCTTTAGTACTAAGCTTCAAACCCTGAAGGAGGTGTTGAATGTTATGTTCTGGAGCTTTTAATTGATCCTGAACCCCTCCAGTTTTGTTCAGATGATCCACAGCAAATCCCTCAGGCTTTCCCCATTCCCGGTACCACTGCCTACAGATTTCCTGATTTCCTTCCCACTGTTCCAGACCACATTTCCTTCTAGTTTTTCCTCATTCTCCAGCCCAGGGACATTCCAAAGGAGGTTGTTTTCTCCTGACACCCAGCTCATTGCTCTTCAGTGCTGTCTGACAGGGAGCACATGCAAGAGAGCTGAGCTGTTGGGAGCCTGGGTATTTATTGGTCTCTTCCTCCCTGCCTTTTAAAAGCAGAAGACAGGCAGGGTATGTTTTAAGCTCTCCATACCTGGGAGCACATTTCTCATTTCCAAATCTGGCTGGGACAAATAAAATTTAACACAGATCCTCCTGCTGTGTACAGACATCTCTGCTTCATTTACCAAGGCTCACAGCTCTGAGCTCCAGCTTAGATCAGAAGTGAGAAAAAACAGGGAGCCTCGAGTTACAAACATTCCCAAAGCATGTGCCAGCACCAGGGGTTCCAAAATCCTGCAAAAGCCTTGTCAGCTCTGAGGCTGGGACAGAGCAGGACAAACCAGATCCCCACAGGCAGCCACACTCTGTGAACTCTCAACTTTCAGGGCAACATTCAGGAATTTATTTATGAATCTGATTACCTTTATAATCTGTTTTCTGGTCCCTGTGCCCACACTGTTGGCAGCCAAGGAATTGGCTTGGGAAGATGACTTTTCCACTGGCACCGTGTGCTGAATTTTGTTGGTGCAGGGCCAGCTGCTTGCAGTGTTTAACAAATAAGCAGGGAAAGGTCTTTGAAGATTTACATCCAATGAATCTCCAGTTTCAAAGCTTTTCATCCATGATGGGGCCTTTAAAAGAACAGAGCACATGGAAATTTAATGCCCTCTCTATATCAACACTCATTAAGCCAAAAAGAACATCAGATGAGTAGTCAGAAAATAAAGGCCATCTTTCCTCATCATTTTTCAAACCTCCCTTCTGTCTCTAAAAACCATTTACTCAGAGGCATTTTTGCTACATGAGGAACAACCTGCAGACAAAGCCAGCCCTATTCCTGCCCTGCTTCAGGAAGAAGCTGAAGAGTTTATTTAAATAACAAGAAACTTCTGACAAAAATCTGGGTCTAGTTCCTCATTGCCTTCAAAAAAAAAACAAAAAACACCAAGGCTTTTATGACTTTCAGCAACCACAAAGCACATGAATGAGAATGTGATGCAAACTGCAAGGAACCACATTTAAATACGTTAGTCACAACAATCTCATTTGCTCCAAGACCTTAAACCCTGACTGTGATTTCATAATCATAAAATGATTATCTTTTGCTGATGGTTCTGGTATTCGGCACAGAAAAAAAGGCCTTGAGATTTGTTTTGACAGGAATTTTCCTCTAAAAGTGTTCATGCTTCTAATATTTTATCATCAAGGGTATTAAAGGCTTGGACTGGAATACAGCAGCTCCCTTTGGCAAACCCACAGTGTTCCATTTTAGGGTTCTTGCTGGAGAAAAGGGATTTAGGGTTCTTACACTTCCCAAGGAGCGATCCAAGGAGCCCAGGACTTCATTCCAGTGACTGTAAAGCCCAGCCTGTTTTTCCTCCAGTTTCAGAGCATGGATTTCAGACTTCAGCTCTTTCAGTCGATCTTCGAATTTCCTGCTCTTTTCCAAGTAGTCCAGCCTAGGTGCACATATTGGAGACAAAAAGTTTAGGGTGGCACGATTTAACTCAAGAACAGGAGTTTGTGGAAGGGGGAGAGCTGTTTCTTGTTTCATTTTATGTTTTATAAGTAAAATGAACCAGACCTGACCCAGTGACCAGAGGGTTCACTTCTTTGCTTTTTGCTTTCCAACTTTTTACCAAACATTTCTTTCCAAACTAAGGGATGTCTGATGGATCAGCTCCCAGCAATTCCACACTTTAAGCACTAGAGGAGAACTTCTGTCCTCCCACATCCCATCCCATCCCCTTTCCCTTTCCCTTTCCCTTTTCCTTTTCCTTTCCCTTTCCCTTTTCCTTTTCCTTTTCCCTTTCCCTTTTCCTTTTCCTTTTCCTTTTCCTTTTCCTTTTCCTTTTCCTTTTCCTTTTCCTTTCCCTTTCCCTTTCCCTTTCCCTTTCCCTTTCCCTTTTCCTTTTCCTTTTCCTTTTCCTTTTCCTTTTCCTTTTCCTTTTCCTTTTCCTTTTCCTGTCCTGTCCTTTCCAGCAAAGTGCTTCATCCCTCCCCAACACAGAAGGTTCTGGATTTATCATGGCTTGATGCCACCAAAAAACCCTTTTTCTGTGAGAAAAGCTCATCTGACACAGACATCACCCACACCAGCTCAGTAGAAGGCCCCCAGCTATACACACATCCCAAATTATTGAAAGATGAGCTGTGATTCCCAGAGCTTTCCCTGCCTTTCTCCCTCACTGGCACCACGGGCACACTGGTACCTCTCTCTCTCTATCTCAAAGGAGAGTCTCTTGAGGTCGATGTCCTTCAAGTCCAGCTTGGTGGCTCCTTTGTCAAAGTTGGCATCTCTGCTGTCACCTGGGCTGTACTGGGGGTACTTGGCCATGTGCTGGAAGAGGCAACACAAGCACTGTCAGGCACATCTGATGGCCTGATTTGGGATTTATCTCCTCAGCTCTGCAGGAATGCCACATTGAGTTATTTCCAACGTTTCTGAGACACAAAGATGCTCCTGCAGCCCTTCCTCTGCACTCTGCTCAAGCCATAACCCACAGATCCAAGAGCAAGATTTGTCCTGGCTGCAGTTTCTATTTCAGCAGGGCTGGAGCAGGAGAGGGAGCTGGGGCACAGAACTCCAGCAGTGCTTTCCTGCTGGGGACAGCTTCACCCTTTGCCTAAAGACAGAGGGATGTGCTAGGATGACACAGCTGGCTCAGCACAACCACATCCCCCAAAACTGCCTGCCTGAAACGGCACCAGGAGTTAGGCATGAGGGCAAGACAGCCCCTGCTCCCTAAATCCACCACCAGTTCTGGTTTTAACTTTTGCCTTGCCTTTCTTACCATCCTGAACAAACCAAACTTCCATCCTCGCTGCTTTTCCACACTGGTTTGTCCACCCGCTGGATACAGCTCAGCTTGATGGGGGCTATAAAAATGCCATCAACCCCTGACTCTCCCTGAAGTGGTGCCCAGTGGAGCAGAACTCACAGGATAATTCAGCCTGGTGATGTCCAAGAGCCTCTGCTTCGCTTTGCGCTCAGCCTCCCGGGCCTCGTGCAGGTCTTGCTTCAGGTGCTCTGCTTCCTTGGCTCTGCAAGAGAAATATCCTGATGTTTTCCAACCAGCACACGGATCCCAGAGCTCATCTCAGAGTTACAGCTCCCTGAGATTCTCCTCGGGGTTGCTATTCCCCGGGGTAATCAGGTTTTTCATCTTCTCTCTGCCCTGAGTGTTTCACACCGAAGCCAGAGCAGACA
>VXBR01011486.1:83165-98353 GCA_013400215.1 Cisticola juncidis | reverse complement strand
TTTTTTTTTTTTTTTGTAAAACATATTAAGTAGCAAAACAAGGCTGGAATATTCAGGTTTGGAATGAACCCCTCAAACTGCTGGGTGTTGTCCCAAAAACCTGCAGAAGATGAAACATTCCACTTACCTGGACACAAACCCACAGCAGGCAGATGTTTGCATCTCATCAAAATAATGTCTACAAAGTTCTTGATACAGCTGAAGCAAGCAAAACTATCCTGAGCTGCCAACAAGATCAAAGACAATGCAAAAGGACTGGGGGAAATACAGAAGGAATTCACGGCTCAAAACTGTTCCTGACCTGAAGGAAGAATAAATGCTGGGTAATTTCCTGTAAGAGCTCCTCTTCTACCTTCTCTGGGTAGAATTTAGCCAAAAAATGAAAGCTAATGGGATCTTCTTTGGGGATTTCTTGATCTAAAACCTGTTTACAGATAAAATAAAATCAAATCAGCAGCAAGAAAGATACATGAGTGTCTCAAGGTAATATTCCCGAGGATAATCACAAAGCAGCCAATAATCCACTTAAAGCAGCCTTCCCATATTTTAGAGGGAAGGGTAATTCTGAGCTTTAATCTAACAGCAATCACTGGTGATTAGTGTGGGATGCTCCAGGTCAAATGGGATAGAAGCAATCAGAGCAAATAATCCAATTTCAGCCTTAATAAAAAGCTCCCATGTCAAATTCTGAGTGGTCATGGAACACATCCCTTTAGCTCCCGTGCTCCAGAAAGTCAATATTTATAAAAGTAAATAATTAATTGCCACCCATTTTGTCTCCTGTACCTTTTTGTCCATCTTTAACCAGGTGCACATTCCTTTAATTGTGTACTGCAGGCCAAAGAACCAAGTCTCCCTTAAACCAAGGGCTCGGCACACCAGGTCAAACAAATCCTTTCCCTTCCACTTCATCTGAAAGAGAGAAAAATCAAGAAAAACATGCTTATCCTAAATGAATTTGCTCCATTTTAGCCCTTCCTCCTCTTGTTTCACCTTTAGGTTTTTAATGAAATATTCTTTGTGTTTCTTGTGTGAAATATTTCTATTGTGTTCCACCTCCTCTCCTTCTCCAGACACATCCAGAGAGCAGCTGGATCATTTAATTCACTTGAGGGAATGAGGATTGTGCTATTGATTTCCTGGGATGTGGCAAATGTTCATTAATATTTGCCCAAAATTTTGACTCAATGGTTTATACAAATGGGAGAGACTGAGAGAAAGCCAGGGGAAATCAAATCAGGACATGGGGTAGGAATGTTGAACAGTGAGAGCAGATCCACCTTTCACACCCCTCAGGTATTTCAGTGGCACCAGGCCAAGCCTTTACCCTACTCTGATTTAAATGAGGCTTCTTAAATGTTTTTATTTCTCTTTAGCAGCCACAGAGAGCAAACTTTGATTCAAGGTCCCAAATTCACACCCATCTGCTGCCTTCCACCAAAGAGGCTGCTCATCTGTTCCTTCTGTTTGACCACATTTTCAGAAAGCTGATTTTTTTTTTTTTTCCTAATTGCTAAAACTAAAAACTGAGTGGCCAAAAATAAAAAGTGAATTTTTAGGCCGGTATTTGAGTGGAAAGCTGGAAGTCATCCCAGCAAAAGAGCAGTGTCTGGGGAGAAAGGGGAGGTAGCAAAGGAAGGAATACACAATTTGTTAACAAGGACTCTGATCTCTAAATCAAATTTTCTAAATCCTTTCTTTTCACAAGTCTGCCTGCAAGTGCTCCAGAGCAGTAAGTCCTAAGATTAATCTGTTTTGTTTCTGAAGGACCTAATAAATTACATTAAATGGCTCACAGAGCAGTCAGGTCTCTCTAAAACTGCCAGTCCCATTGGAACTGAGTTTTCTAACTCCCCACAATACCTGTGTGTCTTGTTTTGCTTTTGCTGGATGATTAGAATTAATTAATCAGGGACAGTCCTGTCCCTTCAATAGAGCAGCCCAATTTAATTAGCAATTGATCATTTCTTTTTCTCCACCCATGATTTCCCTAATCAATTTATCAGATAGCCATAATTAATGGAACTGCCAGCTTTTTCATCAATTCTTTTTTCTCTTCTGCCCAGAGATCCAAACACCCATTGCAGATAAAGAACTGGAGTTTATAAATGACAAATTGGAAGAGAATGTCCCAGATCAACAAAAGTTACCAGTTTATAAATTATTTTATAAACAACACCTTAGCACCAGCTCTGACCAGTTTATCCAAGCTGGAAGTGTCCTAAAGAGCTGTGTCAGTTCCAAAAAATAAAAGAAATTTCATGGAGAAATAGGAATCCTCACAAAGAACTGGGATGCTTATGAAGAAAGCAGGTTTAGTGTTATTTTAGCTGTGTCAGTCACATGGATTTCATGCAAACAGCTTTACATTCTGAGCAGAGTTAGAAGAACACATCTGAGATTAAATAATCCATTCTTTATAAAAATAACAGATCAGTTTTAAGACCATCCACGAGCTGATAATCTGATTTTTTTCCAATTTCTTGCTGATACAAAGGGCACTCCCCAGCTCCCCAGCACTTGCTGACACTCTCACCTCACAGCTGAACTCCATCTCAGCATCCACTGTTATAATTCTGACTTTAAAAGTCTTTGGTTGTTTCTTCTTCAGACCTCGAATTGACATATTTTTCAGCTGATGAGGGCAGCCACACCTGAAATCAAACATTGAGGGCTGGAAATTCAGCAGCATTTCCTTGGTTTGATTCCAAAGTAGGATGAGTTCAAACATGCAGAATAAAGTCACGTTTAACTATGCATTTTTTGTGTCTACTTAGGATGTTGAAAGAAAAACCTCTAAAATTAGTCTGCTCCTCAAAGTAAATTGCTCAGAAAATGGTATTGCTGTCTTTTCTCAGATTCTGGCAGTCACAAATAAAATTCTCTTTCTCAAGGGTCTCTGCAGTGTCTCCACGCAGCAGAACACCAGAAAATGCAGCTAAACTTTATTATGTCAAGTCCAACACAATCCTTTTCCATCAGTTATGGCTCCTTCAACAGCTAAACTACTGGATTTCTTTACAACATGAGATTTCAACTCCCTGAAATTATATAAATGCCAAGAACACATGCACTGAAATTCAGCTGAATTTACCACATTCTCTTGTGCTAATCACTCGCAATGATAAAAGTTATTTAGAAAAGGAATTTTCCTGGTGAAGTTCTTGTGAGATTTATTTAATTCTGCAGAAGCTGACAGAAAATTCCATCAGAAATCCTCTATTCTAAATGTAATCATCTCCATGCCACCCAAAAATTCAAGGAGATGCTGCTTCCACAGGCACAAGGGTTTGTGGAAACCAAATATTGAAATGCTGGTGTGGATCTGCTCCAGGCAGTTCTCAGGCATTTTTTTTTTCTGAGCCAAGGAAATCAGCCTGTAAAGGGTTCTGCTACTTTTTACTTTATAAAATTAACAGGTCAAACTTGTATAATGTAGTGAGAATCTGTGAACTGTACAGGGCAAGAGACTGAGGCATTCCTGGTTTCCTGCAATACAAAACTATTACAGTGTGGCAAAATTCCAATCTCTCCTTGAGGAATTCCAAAATAAAGCTCTAGTTTAAACTGAAAATTTCCATTTGCCTGCACTTTCCAGGATTTTATAAAATATCCTGCTCCTTTTTTCTTTCTGCTGAGCTCTAAATTGGCTTGCAAATGAACTGATTTTCCACTTACTTTGTTTGTGCCCCTCACCCACAAATTTTGAGGGGTTAAATAGGAGGTGAAACAGATATGGGAGTTTTTCTTTGCAGATTATAAGGAAGTTGAGGCAGGGAACAAATAAAATAATTACCAAATCATAGGGACATCAGAGGCAGAGCTGAGAACAAGTGATTGAGACAACTCAGAGTGGGGAAGATGAGCTCAGGAGGAAATTCATCCTTCTGACACCACTGAGAGCAGCTGGGAATCCTCTGCCTCCGGCTGGCACTGCTGGAGCTTCTGCTGAATTCTCGTTTGGGTTTGGGGCACCACTTCTGGAGCTGGGAATAAACTGGAGAGAGTCCAAAGGAGATGTCCAAGAGCTAGAAAATCATCTGTGGTCAGATGAAAGCAGGGTTAGAACAGAGAAAGGACGAGTGGTGAGACATTGTGATGGCTGCTCTTCGGGATGAGGAATAATGGGCTTCATGAAGTGGCAGGCTGAGGAAAACTCAAGAATAATCAGGGTATTAACAGTGCTGGAAAAGCACAGGGTGGCATTTCTCTTTCTGAATTCCCCCCAAAACAATGTGACAGCACTGTCCTCGAGACTGGAGGGATCTAAACCCTCAAAGGACTCCCCCCAAGCAGACCCCTTCTGGTAGTGCCCACCAGCCCAGGAGAACCAAAACCCAGTGAAATGCAGGGAACATCCAGAGCCCAAACCCCATCACCTCAGGGTGCCTTTCTCCTCAAGCTTTGATTGTATTTTGGACTGAAAACCAGACCTTGCCACAAACTTTCCTCTGTAATTTAAGCAGCAGAGCTCAGGTCCTTTCTACTTAGCACAGCTAAGTTTTCTTTTAGTTTTTTTAAGGTTTTTTTTAGTAAGTTTCTTTTAGTTTTTTTAAGGGTTTTTTTTTTTTTTAGTAAGTTTTCNAGCAGAGCTCAGGTCCTTTCTACTTAGCACAGCAAAGAGTTTTCACTTAGGGAATAAGGGAATATTGAAAACCCCCAAAACAACCACAGCAATACTGAGCATCATGTGAGAGCACCCAAACCAGCAGTAAAATTGACACAGACATTTCTTGATCTCTAATCTGCAAAATTAAATTGTAACCTGTTGCATTCCAGAGCTCTTTTTCATCAGTTTTCTTCAAAACTGTAAATAATTGTACCATTAGATACAGCATTTATAGCCTGGGAACTACAGACTTCTAAACAAAACTGGAAATAGTTTTATTAGAAGAATAAAACTTTACTAGAAGAAACATCAATGGCTGAAAACTAAAGAGAAAAAAGCTCCATAATTCATTTTTAATATGCAACCTGAAACAGCCAGCTGAGTTAAACAGGAACTGGGAGTTAGGGCCAGTACAGAACATTCTCAGAGTCTCATATGGAAAATTCTGAAGAGATAAAATTGAGCAGCTGGAGAAAAATGTACTAATTTTCTCAAAATATGAGAAAAATACCAGAGCTTTTCATTTGGACTTTGAAGTTATTTCTTTTTTCTTATATAACCAGGTTGAAACGACGATATAATTTGTTCAACATTTCCAATAGCATTTTTTTGTTGTTCTTTCCAGATTTTTTATTCCATGGAAAAGTACATTGTGACTCACAGCAAAAAGACATTTTTGAATATCAAATTTTCCCCAGAAAAGTAAACTGCATTTTAATCAATAGCACTGGTAAAGAAATTGGAAAGGGTTTTCACACTGAATAGCTGAAATGAATGTCAGATCCTGACAACAGAAGCAAGAGCACTTAGCAGAGATTTTAGAAAAAGAACTTTTTCAAATAAGAGAAATCTTGCTGAAATAAAAAAAGACAATCTGGGTTTGCAATTTTTTTTGTGTAAATGCAAAAGCAATCCCTTCCACGGGTCCCTGCTAGCAACAGCCTTTCAGTGGGAATGAAGTGCTCCAAGGCAGAGCTCCTGACACCCAGCTCCAGTGATTTATTCCTACAGGTGCTACAGGGATCCAGAGGGAGCAAAATGTGATGGATCAGAGCATGAATGCAAAATAGGGCAGGGTGATAAAAGATTGCTGCCCAGCCAGAACCTGGGAACAGAGTCCAGGAGCTGGGAACAAGCACAGGGAGGTGATAAAAGCTTGGTGTGGAGAGGGGAACAGCAATGGGGAATAAAATGTGAAGGAACAGAAGAGCCCCAACTCTGTTCATGGCCAGGATGAAAGGAGGGACATCCAGCAGCTCTGGGTTTGAGTCCTGAACACCAGAAACAGCAGCAAAGCGTGAGGGGGTGTAATGGAAACTGGGAAGAGCAGGAAGAACTGGCCAGGTGAGTGATGCTGATCTGTGTCACTTTGGGAGTCACCCACACAGCAGGCACCGCTCACTCACAGCCAGCAGAGGGGAAAAAGGGAAACCAGCAGCACCACACACACACCCAGCCCCATAAACCCACCAGAATTCAGCACCTCGTAGGCAAACACGGCCAGGAACGAGCTGCCCGAGAGAGAGAGTGAAATTTATTCACAGTTCAGCATTTCCAAAGTGAATGGATGGGGTTTAACAGGGGTGTAAAAACTTCCCTTCACTGGCACTGGCTCCCAGTGACAGCCAGCACCATCCATCACACTCGGGGCAGCCACACTGGGGTAAAAACCGTCTGTTTGCACACATACACACACAAAAAAATTCACTTTCTAAGGTGAGAGCTCAGGTGCAGACAGGCAAAGAACTAATGGCAATAGAGACCCCTCTCTTACACCCTCAAAATTAATCTTCACCTAAGGATCAGGAGCTGGAAATAAAAAACCTTTGGGAGAGCAGCGAGGATTCAAGAGACAAGGCTTGGGAATTACTTCAGGAGCCACCAGCAGAAGATGCTTGAAGCATCCACTGCAAAAGCACATTAACATAGCCACTACTACAGTTTGAAAGAGTGTCAGCACTGAAATATTTACTGCAACTCCGAGTGGCAAATTCCCCTGACTCATTATGTTTTCTCCCAGTTCCTGAATTTCCATACTCCAGCTCAGGAATTAATGCGAGCGATTTGAATGCAGACAACACGTCGTGGGCTTTGTGCAGTTGTTGACTCACGCTCCTGACTGTGCTCCCTGCCCGAGGAACAATTTAAGCAAAGAATTCACTTTTGTTTTAAAATGGGTCAGCAAGATAAAGGGTTTTCTTACCCCTCGTTCTAAAAATAAGTTATCTAAAGTCACCAGTCGGAATCAAGACTTACCTCACAGATCCTTTTTTGAATGACGATAAGAAGAGAGGGGGAAAAAATTCCTTTTAATCCAAAAACTCCGTATTTTCCCCACAGACATCAATATCCAGCCCTCACAAGTTCTGCCTCTGAGAATAAAATCCAAGAACAACTTTTCTACTTGATCCCCTTCCCTTTGTTTCCATGAGCGGCAGCATGTTAGCGCCCTCTGAAAAATCAAAGGATTGCTTTCCCAGGTGATAGGAACGGCTCTTAACCATTTCCTGCCTGCACCAGGGCTCCTCCCAACCTCCCTGCCCTGTAATTCCAGTAACCAGGCACTAAAATGAGAGAAACCCACGAGTTTTGGCTTGGATAGCTGTAAAAAAAATAGTAATGAACTTCTGAATAATTTTTTGGATGGTTTCTGATCAAACTATTTCAGCAGTGTTTCCTGTTCTCCCCATATCAGGCACCTTAAGAAAGGAAACTGCCCGGAGTTGTGCTGTTAATTAAATATTAATCCTTACCTGTCCTATTCCTGCAGTGACAGATGATGGGACACCCACACCAGAAAGAGAGCAAGGCTCAAAACTGGGCAGCAGCCAAAATACCAGCAAAAAGTGGTGAGTACATTTAAATTTAAAAAAAGGGATGGCCTCAGCCTGAAGTCACAGGGAAAGACCAGGAGCACGTTACCTCAAAGTCCAATAATTTTGCCATTGTTCACTTTCTAATAAGTTTGGTGATTTTTTTGCTAATCTTCCAGTTTATAGACAGATTGACAGAAACTGAGTATCTGCCACGTTATGGATAGCAAGGCCAGCTCTCTCCCCATATCTACTATAATTATTCTGGATTTATATGGAAAACCTTCAAGATTTGTCTCACATCCATCTCTTACCAGCAGGGGGAAGAGCACAGCTCTTGTTGATGTGCAGAAACCTCAAAGAGGCTGCACTGAGAGTCAGCTCCATCCCCAAAATTCCATGTAAAGGGGCCCCTCAGCACCCAGAGCCTGCGTTTGTTTGGAAGAGGAGTGTTGGAGTCCAGGACATCCCTCTGGCAGCCCTGGAGGGTTTGGAGACCGGACAGGGAGTCTGGGACCTGTACAGGGGGGTCAGAGCCTCACACAGAGCCCAGGAGGACACTGGTTCTGGCTTCTGTCCATGGGAGTGAATACTTACATGTAAGAGGAATCACAAATCCTAAGAATTTAAAAATAAATAGTAGTTTGTTATAGAATATAAATATAGAAATTAGGATTTTTAGGATATGGGGCTGAACGGACAAGATGAAGGGATTGGGGAGTTGCCCCTGTGCTCCTTGTTCTTGCTCTCATCCCCCATCTTTTCCTGAGCTGGGCTTTAGAGATTGGTTTAGAGTAGAACTGACATGTTAGTGTAGGAAGTTGGTATTGGTAAAATTTTGTAAATAAAAAGTGCATTTTGGACAGTGGTTGGGTGGGAGATCCCGCACTGAAGGTTTGGGGATCTCTGACCCGCCCAGTCCCTGCGTGTCCTGCTCTGCTGGGGACGCCCTGCAGAGCTGGACAAGAACTGAGAGATAATTTAGAATAAACAGCCTTGAGAACACTGCTGGACTCAGCTTGCCTGCTCTGGCTTTGGTGTGAAACACCCAGGGCAAAGAGAAGACTGAAAACCTGATTACCTTGGGGAACAGCAACCCCAGGGAAATCCCCAGGGAACAGCAACCCTGGGGGAGACCCCACTGCCTCGGGGAACAGAAACCCCGAGGGGAATCTCAGGGAACAACAACCCCGAGAAGGAGGCTCAGGGAGGAACCTCCTCACTCCCCAATGACCTAAAAGAGGTTGTGGTGAGGTAGGGTCACTCTCTTCTACAGTGAGAAGACAAGAAAAACCAGCCTTAAACTGAGATGGGACATTCAGATTAGATATTAGGATAAATGTTTTCACTGTTTGGGTGGTCAGGCATGGGAATAGATTACCCAGGGAGGCGGTGAAGTTACAGTCCCCACTTTGAATGAAAATACGGAGAAAAATGCAAGTTTAATGTTGACACTTCATTTTGTTATCTGTAGTTTTGCCCCAGTGACAGTTCCCAAAGCCAGCTGCCCTCCTGGAATGACCCCTCTGTGTTAAGACAAGACTCCAACTTTGTGATGTTTCATTTTGGTGGGAGGGTCATTATATTATTTGATATGTCTGTATTTCAGGCAGTCTTTTCTGGTTTGTGGGGTTACTGGAAGTGTCTGGATCTGGTGCTGGGTGATGTGGTTTGGGGTTATGGTGGCAGTTTTTGGACTTGACAGTCAAAGAATCATGGAATATCCTGAGGCAGAAGGACCCATCAGAACATTGAGTCCAACTCCTGACAGGGCACAGAACATCCCAGGAATCCCAGCACGTATCTGACTTCTCGAGCTCTGCCAGGTTTGGTGCCATAACCGCTGCACTAAGGAGCCTATTCCAGGGCTCCACCACGCTCTGGGTGAAAGAACTTTCCTGGATATCCAACATAAACCTCCCCTGGCTCAGCTCCAGCCATCTCCCTGACCCTTGTCGCATGTGAGACAGAAGAGTTTGCTACCTGCCCCACCTTTTCCCCTCATGAGACTACTGAGGACCACAGCGAAGTCTGACCTCAGTCTCATCTTCACCAAGCTGAACAAATCAAGTGACCTCACCCACTCCTCTTAAGACTTCCCCTCCAGAACCTCCATTAGCTTTAAAAGGCTTTTAAAAAGCTCTTAGGGATCTCTTCCAACGTTATCGACACAACCTCCGCTCATTTATCCCTCAGCACCTCTGANCCCGGGGCTGCGGGCTCCCCTGTGCTGGGGCTGTGTCCTGGGTGCTGCACGGACCGCCCGGCTGAGCCCCGCTGCCTGCGCGGCCCTGCCGGCGCTGAGGCTCCGGCGCAGGGCCTGGCTCGGAGCGCTGTGGGAGCTGCGGTGGGGAGGGCTGAGGGCTCCGTGGCTGCTTCAGTGAATTCTTTCAGCCCTGCCGGTGCTCGGTGGTGTTGCCTGTGCTGCACACGCCTGCCCGAGTGGGTGTTTAGCCCTGGGGTACAGGAGGGCCCCCCACACTGAATCCTGAGCGCCCACGGCTGAGTCAGGCGTGGCAAAAGCAGCCCCGAGTATTTCCTGAAGCGTTTCATCCTATGGTTGTGCCCCTGTATCCCTAAACTCTTCTTTTGATGTATTTCGACATCAAAGCAAGTGTCCTACAAATTGGGGGGCATGGAGAATACACAGGTGTTGGTTGTGCTTAACAGCGTGTCTGAGTGGGAGTGAAAATGGTCATTAATCTCCATCAGTTTTAATGTCGATTCAAGTCTTCTATTGGTTTTTCCCCTGACTCTTGCAAGAGTGGTACAGAAAGCTCTCCCTAATTAAACCAAATAAGGTAATGGAATATAATTAACTTGCAGGAAAGAACTCAAAAGGAAATACATGTGCTATGGATCAGGCAGCTCTTTGATGTGTCATTTATGGCTTGAGAAGCTCATTACCTCCCTTAGGTTTCACCAGCCTGAGGGATAATGAGAGGCACAGAAGCAAATGAGGCAAATGACTTTGAGCAAAAGCTGTAGGCTGCTCCCTTATTTGGGTGCACTCTGTTGTGATGAAAAGGTTTCCAGCCAAAACAGCTACTAGGGGGTGAGTTAAATGAATAATTGCCACAGCTGCACTTTTCTCTGTTGTGTTTGTGACAATTGGGGTGATTCAAAGGAGTTCTGTGAGGTAAGGTCTCATCCTCATGCTGTCCTGTCCAGTTTGACTGCTGTCCTGAAGTAACTTTTACTGATAGCAGGGACATCCCTTCTGTATTGTCAAAAAGGCTGAGCTAGTGCAATAAATGGAGTTTTGGACTGCTCTTCCAACAAAATGAAGCTGTTATTCCTAAATAAGGGAAATTTTGGGGCTGATCAGAAAGCGGTTATGTGTTTTTTGCTTTGTTACAGTAACACACCTGCTTTCCTTGCTGCCAGGCACTGCATGACCACAACTGAACCATGTCTGTCCCACGTGGAGCTGTCCATGCAAAATGGATAGTGGGGAAGGTAATTGGGACCAAAATGCAGAAAACTGCCAAAGTGAGAGTGACCAGGCTCGTGCTGGATCCCTACTTGCTGAAGGTAACACCAGTGAACAATTTCTCTTGCCTGGTGGGTTTTGTGTCCTGTGGAGAAAATGTTCTGTTGATTTGACTCTTAAAAATTTTGATGACTCTTTACAAATCAAACTCCTTAAGGATCTGGCTGTGGGGATGACTGCAAAGGATGAAAGCAGTGAGTGGTGAGGACTTACAAATTACCTGCTAAATGTATTTCTTTGAAGTGCCTTGTTAATGCACTTCATTTGATCTTTTTGGGAAGGTAAGCTTTTGTTGTTTCACGCTCAGATTTAATGTTTCACGTTGATGTGGAGCATGCTTTGGAGACCTGACAGTTTATTAGTCACTTGTACAATAAATTTTATAGCTGTTTTTTCTGTATGCACAATTGTAACTCTGCTGTGATCTTGGATTTATCCCTTGTCAATGCACTTCAAACAGGAAGGTTAAAATTTGTATTTTCTCCATTTTAAATGGGGAAACGTGGTACATGGAGGTAGAATAAATTGCTTTTGGTGACCAGAAGGTTAAGGATAGAGTCAGGATTGGAAAATGGGTCCTGTGGAGCACATTTCAATATTTTACCCAGTAGAAGAAATTTTATTTATTTATTAATTTATTTCTTAAAGGATTCTGAATTCTGCTGTTCTAATAAGAAAAATAAAAAAGGCCTTTTTCTGTGGAAAAAATATTCAGCAAGAAAACTCACATAAAAACCTTCAAAATACAGATTTCAGAGCTTTTTCTTCCCCATCTCCTTTCCTCCAGGCTCAGTTGGCAATACTATCCTGACAAGAGATTGGGAAGGGCAGTGCTGTGCTTTCTGTGGAGAACCTGTAGAGTGCACAGTTGCATTTCTTTTATGATCCAAACTGAATCTCACTTGAAAAGATACACAAAACTTTAGCGAAATTTGTTTATTTGATATTAATTGTACATTTGCCCATCACATAATTTTGAAACGTAACGCCAAGCTTTCTTTTTTGTTGTTTTTATTCTTTTTGTTCCTTTTACAGTTCTTTAACAAAAGAAAAACCTATTTTGCCCATGACCCACTGCAGCAGTGTGTTGTTGGAGACATTGTTCTTCTGAAAGCTCTGCCCGAGCGAAGGAGCAAACACGTGAAACACGAACTGGCTGAAATCGTGTTCAAGGTTGGCAATGTCATAGATCCCATCACAGGAAAGCCCTGTGCAGGAACCAGATTCCTGGAAAACCTGTCAGATTCTGAAAACCTCACCGAGGCAGATACTACCTATCTAAGTGAGAAGCTTCAGGAACTTAAAGTTTGTTCAACAGACAAACAGTAGGGGAAGTATTTTAAGCAGAGGGCTTCCAGCTTTTGTCTGTCTCTGTCTGTCAGGGATGTTTGAAGCCCTGCTGTGATATGTTCAATGTTTCAGTGAAATCTGTAGTCAAAATAAATGGTAAATGTAGTTGCTTATGCAAAGTTTTTGCAGATTGATGGGCACCTGGAGCTTTGAATGAAAATACAGAGAAAAATGCAAGTTTAGTGTTGACACTTCATTTTGTTGTCTGTAGTTTTGTCCCAGTGACAGTTCCCAAAGCCAGCTGCCCTCCTGGAATGACCCCTCTGTGTTAAGACAAGACTCCAACTTTGTGATGTTTCATTTTGGTGGGAGGGTCATTATATTATTTGATATGTCTGTATTTCAGGCAGTTTTTTCTGGTTTGTAGGGTTACTGGAGAAGATGCTATTAAAGCTTTTGAAAGGAAGTGTAGAATTTTAATACCAGCTGCATGCTTGTGTCCTTATTTCCTCTTTCAGTGCCTTCTGACTTCCAAACTCTTAACAAAAACACAGCCCTTTGCCTTTTTAGTGGCAGAGGGGTAAGAATCAAAGCTTTGGGCACCTCAGAGTGGTTGGCTCTGTCACCTGCCCAAATTAGGATTTTGTTCTGGGAGAGCTGAATCTCTTAGAGCAGGACAGGGGAGCTGATGAGAATACAAAGCCAAAAAGTAAAAGTAAAGGTGATTAGATGTAGTCTCATCCAAAAAGCTAATTAAAATAACACATTTGGGGGAGATAGAGGTGCTGGTTTGCTGCATGCTTTAATGTGGAGCCAAAGGACAGAGCAGTTAGTGATGAAAGATGATTTTATCCTGGTACAGCTCTGGGATCTCGTGTCCCCTGCTCCAGGACACAGCAAGCTGAGAGCCTGCAGCTGTTGCAGCAGCCTCGTGGCCCTGACTTTGCATCTAAAAGGGCATCTGCATCAAAATTTGACAGTGTGGGAGGGGAGAGTGGGATATGAGAGCTGTGAGAAATCATTTCCAAAGTGTCTGTTGGTCTTTAGCATCAGAAGCAAAGAACGTGTATCAGACCGAAGATCTCATCCTCTGCCCTAAAATACCTTCCCTAAGCAACTGAGTAGCTTCCAGTTGTGTTCTGTGCTGTTGTCAGATTATGAAAGATCATTTGCCCTTTAACTTCCTGCAAATAATCAGTTCTGGCTGCCTAAAAAGCCTGACTGAACTCAGCAAATTATTTGGGACAGCAGGAATGAGAAACTTAAAGTTCTTTTGGTACTTCAAAGCAAAAAAGTGCTGCTCTTTGAATGGCAGTGTCCATGTGGGATAAGAGACCTTCACTGAGATGTCTCTGTGTAAAATACTGTGGGCCCTGAGGCTGAGGATGTGCCTGAAGCTGTAGGGGTTTTCTTGTTTGTGGTAGAGGTTTGGGTTTATGTAAATTCCTCAGGAACTGGAGCCAGCTGATCAAAGGAAAGGAAAAACCCGAGCTCTGCCTCCTGCCAGGTGAATGTAAAATGTGAAACTTCATCCAAGCAGAGATTGGGAGAACTTGGATACAGGGTAGAATTTAGCCCTGGGCTGTAGGAAATGCACTGAAGTTGTATGGAAGCAGAACTTGACCCTCAATATATGATATATGAGTGTTACAATAACTAGATAATTACAAAAAATTGAAATGGTTTCCTGTTTGTTTAATAGGTTGCATCTACATCTAATTAGGGAAGTGAGTATTTTCTTGTCTTTCTTGTGATTTCCCTTGAGTAGCTGTGAAAATGCCACTTTTTTGTCTAAGATTGATTCATCACAGAAGGTTATAATTCTTCCAGTGTAGGCTCAAGAACTTGCCATGCTGTCAGATCAAAATGTGACTAAAACCAAATTACATATCAGACTGTGTTATTTAAGAGAGTGATGGCAATTGTAGGCTAAATTGTTTTAAAGTGCAAAGATTGTACTTTTGTGATGTAAAAGCACATCATATGTGTTATCTTCTGGATTAGTCTCAGAGAGTGCTGTTAGAAAAATCGTAAAATGGGAAGGGAAAGTTTATAGGGCTAAGATAGAATCATTATAGGTGTTACGTGGAATGATAAGGATTAGTCATTGACTGCTTTCTGTGTTTATTGGCTTCGTGCTCTTAGAACTGCCCTTTAATTATTACCCTAATTATCGCTTTATCCTTAATTTGAAGTGATGTGAGGATTCGGTGCCAGCACACACCTCCTCCTCAGCCAAAATACCTCAGAGCACAGCGGAGCAGATTGTGAGGAAAACCCTTCAGCTGCCAGCGAGTGAAAAACGTACTGGGAGAACAACAAACCAGGGCTGGGGGTCCCCTAAATCCAACTGTGTCCCCTAAAACCAGGGCTGGGATTCCCCTAAATCCAACTGTGTCCCCTAAAACCAGGGCTGGGGGTCCCCTAAATCCAACTGTGTCCCCTAAAACCAGGGCTGGGATTCCCCTAAATCCAACTGTGTCCCCTAAAACCAGGGCTGGGATTCCCCAAAATCTGACTGGGGTCTCCAAAGTGGGGCTGAAGTCCCCCAAACTGGGACTGCAGCCTCTCAAACCTGGGGCTTGGGGGTCTTGCTAAATCCAAGTGGGTCCCTCCCCAAACTGGGGCTTGGGTACCCCTAAACCAGGCTGAGGAACCCCCAAAATTGTGGCTGGGGTCTCCCCAAATGCAGCTAGATCCCCCCAAACCGGGGCTGGGCTCACCCCCAAACCAGGCTCAATTTGACAGAATCTCCCCAAACCGGGGCTGGGCTCCAGATATCCGAGCAGGTGTTCCCAAACTGCGGTAGGGTCCCGCTAAATCTGACTTAGTCCCCCCAAACTGGGGCTGGGGGACCCTAAAATAGAGCTGGGGTCCCCAAACGAGGGCTGGGCCCCTCTAAAACCCGACTTTGTCCCTCCAGACCAGGGCCTGGGGTCTCCCCTCAGCTGAGGGGCCGTGAGGGGGTCCCGGGGCCGTGAGG
>VXBR01011486.1:56463-83118 GCA_013400215.1 Cisticola juncidis | reverse complement strand
GCGCCGCTGACCCGCCGGGGCCGGGCGGCGTTCGGTGCCCGGGCTGAGGGGGCACCGAGAGCGCTTCTCGCCGGCAGCGACGCCTCCTCCCCGCCCGGAGCGGGGCACCCCACAGCCCCGGTCGGGCTGTGCAGCCGCCCCGCACACGTGTGTGTTCCTGCCGTTTAAATACCTGGATGCTCGGCACCGCGCTGTCTCTCCAGGATCAGGGTGTGCACCTGCTCCGGTCCCAACTCCTCCGAGCAACAGGGTGCACAGCCAGCAGCGGCTCCCGTCAGGAGGCACAGCCCAAAATCCGTGTTTCCCCAGGGCTGGGCTGCCTGACCGCACATCCCCACATCTTCCTGCCCTCGCCATTCACAGCCGCTCGTAGAATCCCCTTGGCAGTCAAGGCTGGTGCTTCCCGTGGGATCTGCACCCCTCTCCCGGTGCCGGGGCACACAGAGGAGCACATCCCTCGAGTTTTGGGGTGCAGAGATTTGCCCCGGTGCCGGGGCACACACAGGAGCACATCCCTCGAGTTTTGGGGTGCAGAGATTTGCATCGGGTGCCCGAGGTGCAGACACACACACGGAGCTCCTGGGACACCTCCCAGGCGTAGGAGGCAGGCACGGGGTGATGGAAACAGAGGAATCCCCAAGCTGGGATGGATCTGCACAGTTTTTCCTCCCTTTCTTTGAGACAGGGAAAGCTGCTGCCTCAAGCGTCAGGATAGACGAGACTAAAAGCATCCCTGCAAGCAGCTGTTCAGGGAATATGTTGTGAGGTTTTATGTGCACGTTTTGAGGTTATTTTAGTTTCAAATAAACTTTGTTTAGACCACAGACCTGTCAAACTATAGACAAGGTGTTTTTCTTACTTCTCCAGGCAGATTGGGTTACTACAAAATCTAAATATTTGACCTGGTATGCTCCACCCAGGTTATATTTTGTGCTAAAGCAGGAGCTAAGTGTAAAAAAGTGTTTTCCCTGATTTTTAATCTAATCTAAGCAAGTTGTTGAGTGTTAGCCTTTGTAGCAAGAAAGCAAAGCCCACAGCTAATATTTGCCACCAAAGACAAGTTGATGCTCACAGCTGTTTAAAGACCTGAATTCAGTCCCTGCTCCTCCAGAGCTAATTTTGGGTACAGATTGCCCCCAAAATTGAACCAGTGATCAATTCAGGGCTTCTTGGTTCGTGGGAGTGTGAGGTGACAGTGGTATTTTAGGATATTGATTAAAAATGAAGCCCTTGAATCTCAGTTTGGGTGCTGTGAACATCTGCTTTAATAAACTCAGCCTGTTACCTTTATTCTATGTGAGGTGTGTATTCAGTTGTGATTTATTAGTCAGTGCTCAGGAGGAGCTTTACAGCTGCTGGGGAGGAGATTTTTCCATAAATGTAAAGTATTACTCATGTCATTGTTTTGAAAATTAACCATACCTCCAGTTTTAGTTTAACATTCAAGTCTTGAGATTCTCCTAACAGCAAAGAAATTTGCTTCTCAGAGTTATCCCTGTAGCTCCAGCTTACTCCTGCTGCTGTTGAAGTTCACAAAAAAACCATCAGCATTATTTCTCTCTTTCTTCTTCCAAGTTTGCTGCAAACAATGATCATTGTAAATGAGTTTTCTAAATATTGCTTTGCTAGCTTTGTTTAATAAAGGGGAGGGAATGGTGAGAGTCTGAGTATTGCAGGAGTGGGCTTGACTTTTGCCTCCTGGAGCCGGTGAGGGCTTAATTTGAGGGAGCTTTTTAAAACAAAACTGGATTTTCTGAGCTGAGGTTCATTTCTGAGCTCAGAGAGAGCTCTGCTCCAGCAGCAGCCTTATCATGGAATGCCCTTCACATGCCTGCCCTCAGGAATTGCTGCCTGGCTTCCAGCACTGCCACACATTTGTGTGTGTGCCCAGGGCACGGGAGGCTCCATTCTCAGCAAATACACCAAGATTTATACATCATTTCTTCATGCTGAAGGTCATCTCAGCTGTGGTGGCTGTTTCTCTGCTGTGAAATACTTTCCTCCATCCTGCTCCCATGGGCAGAACCAGGTCATTGTGTTCTTTTCTGACTCTGGGACTAAAAGGTGTTGAAAAAACTGCTGTTGTGTAATACAGGTGTGTCCAGGGAGATATTTTCCCAAAGGAAATTGAGATTTTTCTTTCTCTATTTTTTTTTCCTGGAAGAAAGCTTTGGGCTGGAGATCCAGCTGTCTTCTGGATCCCCAAGTCAGTAATTAAGGGTGAAAATTTGACATCTAAATCAGGAAAAGGCTGAGATTTCCACAGTGGAAGTAAATATATGTGGTATAAACACCACATTTAGTATTTTAGTGTTTCAGGAGAAGCTTGTAACAGAATTAATTTTCTTCACTGTGGCTACTGTGGGGCTGTCAAAAAAAGGCAAATTGAAGGAAGAGAAAGGAGCAAAAACATTTGAGCTTGTCAGACATTATAGAGGATGAATTAAATACATCCAATTCCTTGTCCTGGTCATCTGGAAAAGAGGAATAATTCCTTTAAGACATCTCTTAGAGAACCACAGTTATCACTTGGTCTGTGTGCTGTGATGTCAAGGGAGGTGACACTACTTTGAAAATGCACTTGGAGAATAAAGATTAGATAAGAACAGACAGTGAAACCCCTGTGTTTTGAAGCAAGGGAAACGTGGATGTTGTACAGAGAGCCTGGCTCTGTGTCCCCTGTGATGCACTTGCCAGAATCTGGAATTGAAATATTTCCTGGCTGGTTATTTCCTGCTGCTCATCTTTTTTCCTAAATTAGTCTTTCATGCTATTTTTCCTCTTGAAAGACATTTCCCTTTCCCTTTTGTAGAGCTGTCTTTAAGCAGCACAGGAACATATGGCAGTTCCTTTCCCTTTCACACTGTGCACACTTTTCCTTCTGCACGTTTTTTGCTCTTTTTCACTCCTGACTGTTCACACCAGGCCAGACCCAGCCCTGGGCAAAGACAATGGGTTAAAAAGAGGATAAATAGGCAGTACTGCACAGGGAATAACCATGGATAATGTGGATAAGTGTATGTAGTGAAATGATAAATCTCAGTGGTGATGAGCTGCCTTTGCCTTGCTGGGAGAGACTGGCTGGGAAGTTCCAGCAATGTGTTGATGCCTTAAATTTTAACTTTTGTGTTTTCAGGCTCTGTCCTGCCCAAGGTGTCCCCTAAAGGCCTCTCAATAAATCTCTGCTTTATTCTCCAGCTCTGCCCAGTCTCTGTTCCATTCCAGCCCCCCCAAGGCATCAGTGTGACTGTAGTTCTGGCTGTAGCTGTGACTGTAGTTCTGACTGTAGTTGTCCCTGTAGTTCTGGGTGTAGTTCTGACTGTAGTTCTGGCTGTAGTTCTGGCTGTAGTTCAGACTGTAGCTGTGACTGAAGTTGTGGCTGCAGTTCTGACTGCAGTTCTGACTGCAGTTGTGACTGTAGTTGTGACTGTAGCTGTGCCTGTAGTTCTGACTGTAGCTCTGACGGTAGCTGTGACTTTAGCTGTGACTGTAGCCATAACTGTAGCTGTGACTGTAGTTCTGACTGTAGTTCTGGCTGTAGCTGTGCCTGTAGTTCTACCTGCAGCTGTCCCTGCAGCCGTCCCTGTAGCTGTCCCTGTAGCTGTCCCTGGAGCTGTGACTGTAGTTCTGGCTGTAGCTGTGCCTGTAGTTCTACCTGCAGCTGTCCCTGCAGCCGTCCCTGTAGCTGTCCCTGTAGCTGTCCCTGGAGCTGTGACTGTAGTTCTGGCTGTAGCTGTGCCTGTAGTTCTACCTGCAGCTGTCCCTGCAGCCGTCCCTGTAGCTGTCCCTGTAGCTGTCCCTGGAGCTGTGACTGTAGTTCTGGCTGTAGCTGTGCCTGTAGTTCTACCTGCAGCTGTCCCTGCAGCCGTCCCTGTAGCTGTCCCTGTAGCTGTCCCTGGAGCTGTGACTGTAGTTCTGGCTGTAGCTGTGCCTGTAGTTCTACCTGCAGCTGTCCCTGCAGCCGTCCCTGTAGCTGTCCCTGTAGCTGTCCCTGGAGCTGTGACTGTAGTTCTGGCTGTAGCTGTGCCTGTAGTTCTACCTGCAGCTGTCCCTGCAGCCGTCCCTGTAGCTGTCCCTGTAGCTGTCCCTGGAGCTGTGACTGTAGTTCTGGCTGTAGCTGTGCCTGTAGTTCTACCTGCAGCTGTCCCTGCAGCCGTCCCTGTAGCTGTCCCTGTAGCTGTCCCTGGAGCTGTGACTGTAGTTCTGGCTGTAGCTGTGCCTGTAGTTCTACCTGCAGCTGTCCCTGCAGCCGTCCCTGTAGCTGTCCCTGTAGCTGTCCCTGGAGCTGTGACTGTAGTTCTGGCTGTAGCTGTGCCTGTAGTTCTACCTGCAGCTGTCCCTGCAGCCGTCCCTGTAGCTGTCCCTGTAGCTGTCCCTGGAGCTGTGACTGTAGTTCTGGCTGTAGCTGTGCCTGTAGTTCTACCTGCAGCTGTCCCTGCAGCCGTCCCTGTAGCTGTCCCTGTAGCTGTCCCTGGAGCTGTGACTGTAGTTCTGGCTGTAGCTGTCCCTGCAGCTGTCCCTGCAGCTGTCCCCCCAGCTGTCCCTCACCTGTCCCCTCATTCCCTATCCCGTGTCCCTGCAGGGGCCTGGGCTCCTCGGCGCGCAGGGCCCGCGAGGACAGCTGGCTGAAGTCGCTCTTTGTGCGCAAGGTGGATCCCAGGAAAGATGCCCACTCCAACCTCCTGGCCAAGAGAGAGACCAGCAGCCTGTACAAGCTGCAGTGTGAGTGACACCCCTGTCACTGTGTCCTGCCTGTCCCCTCCCTGTGCCCTGCCCGCCTCACCGCCCTCCTGTTGTTGTTGCAGTTCACAATGTCAAACCTGAATGTTTAGAGGCCTACAACAAGCTCTGGTAAGTGTGAGAGTTCTCTTTTCAACTTTGTATCGTGTTGATTTGATCTGAAAATTGGTGGATAGCATACCTGTGTAGAGGGGAGGTGACAAAATGCTGCTTTTTTAGGATTTGGTATTAGACAGATCCTATGAAAGAGCAAAAAGTCCTGTACTCAGTTCACCCCACTTCCCTCTTGGTGTTGTCCTCTCCTAAGCTGCAGTTGAGGGTGATTCCTGTCCTGAGAGCTTTGGTGGCATTTGCAGGAGCAGCTCTCCCCCTCCCCTGAGTGATGTAAAGCTCCTGATCCCTGCAGGGAAAGGTGGAATGTTGGCATTCCCACTGCAGCTGCCAGCTTGAGCATGATTTATGTCTGCACACTGGGAGGAAAGAGAGATCACTGATGAATAAAACTACACCAGTGTTAAACTCAGGTAGAACTCTGAGATATTAAAAAAAAACAGAGTTGATTTCCTCTCAGCTCATTTACATCCCTGTTGCTGAGCTCTCCCAAGGAGTTCCACAAACCCTTGGATGGGGTCTCTGCACTGGGATTCCCTCCACAGGGAGCAGCACTGGGACAGCTTTCCCAAGAAATTACAGGTTTAGAACACGCAGGAATTACTCACATTTGAAATTGACTGCTTTAAGGGTAAAACTGCAGAAATACTCCACAATTCCCCCTCTGGAGCCCTGTAAGAATTGAGTGTTTAAATCTGGGGACACAGTGAGCACCCAGCTCACTTTTTATTGTCACTTTTCTCAGTGACAATAAGAAACATTCTCAGCATAATGACACCTTTCTGCCACCAGCCTTGAGGTGTGAGCACAGCAGCTGGGCTGGAGGGAGGGGACCAAGTCCCAGCTCCCAGTTCATGTCCTCATCTGTCCCCTCTGTGCCTCCCTGTGTTGGGCTGCATAACCCAGAGCTGCATTAGAAGCATAAAAAGCCACTAGAATAACATTCAGTCGAGGTATTTTTAGCTTTTTTTTTGTTTAAAAAATAGATACACAGTAAAGGGACAATTAACATTCAGCCAGCTTGCTGTTTAAAAGCTGAATATAAACATATCCAATTATGCAAGGCAGGGAATCACTTCTCTGCAGTATTTCATGAGCTGCCTGAATGTTGAGTGAGAGCAGAGATTTCTGTTTTCAAGGAAAGAGACAAACAGCAAAGAAAGAAACTGCTGACAGCAGTCAGATGAAATATCTGTGGTTAGATTGATTCTTTCCAGAGCAAATGGAACTATTTCAGGCAAGGAGACAACTTGAATAAAGTAATAAACAAAATTAAGCCTCTCTGATTTTNAAAAAAAAAAAAAAAAGAACAAGTTGATGCTGTATCAAATCAAAATGAGGATTAGTCATCAGGTTAATAAATAATGTAATGAAGACAATTACAAGAATATTTAATGAATCACTGTGGTTAAGGAGCCTTTCTGAAGAACTCAAAACAAAATTAGGAAAATCAGGAATTTTTTTATCTAGGAGCATTTTTTCTCCAATTTGCAACAATGTATGGTAGAATTATGCAATAATTTCCCATTCCTCTCCAAAGCTGCCTTTCCAGGATCCCATTCTGCTTTGCAAAAATGAACTGGTGGTGAAACATCCTTGAGAATATCCTTGGAGAGTTATTTTATCACATTATTGACACTGGCTAGTGAGAAAATATCGAGGTACAAATTGGTAATGAGATTTGCTCAAGGTTGTCTGGAAAGTCAGTGGCAGAATCCAGAGGAAAACTCATCTCTAATGACTCCCAGCCTACTTTTTATTCCTTGATAGTGTGCAGAGCCTCGTTGCCTGTGAGCCAAACTGAGGCAGAAGGGTAATTATTTAGGGAAAAATACAAAAGGCAGAGTTCAACCAGACTAATTGACTTATTCATCAAGGCACAGTGCAGGGAAAGCTATCTTGGCCAAGTCAGCAATCAGCAAAACTTAATTTCCTCATGCTAATATGGGCCACTTCCAAAGTTTGAAAGAGTGTTAGAAATCCTGGGAAGAGTCAGACAGAAATTTTGTGTTGGAGGTATTTTTAAGGCAGCCCCACTGTTCATTAGTGGGTGAGTTGCCTCAAAATAAGAACACTTTCTGAAATCAAAAAGCAACACTCTGAGGTACAGCCATTATTTCCTTTATCAAGTTATTTTTATTCATTCAGCTCAGCAATTGTAGCTGTTCAGAAGAGTGTGCTTTCATATTTCTGTGCATTCTCTGCTCCTTGAGGGGAGCTTTTCCTCAAGCAAAGAAAAACTTTTCCTCGAGCAAATCACCCATGTAGGCTGAATTGTCAGTGAGATATCCTGATATTTGTTTTCCTGATGTGTTGGATAATTGATTATTTAGATACACCTAATTTACTGCATCGAAAGGATCCTTTGTTATTCCAAACAAATGGTAACACTCACCTTAATTCTCCATGGGGGTGTAGCCACCTTCCCCCTGCATAGCAGAATTTGATATTTCATCTTTCTCCTCTGCAAAATAAAGCTTGTGAATGTTCCTAGCATGATGCTGTGTTATGCATTTATGGACTGTGGCCTCCCTGAAGGTCAATGCAACCCAGTGTCTGTGTGTTCCTTGTTTTCAAGTCAAGAGGTGCTGCCAAAGATTCATGAAGAAAAACACTACCCTTGTGCTCTGGTGGGGACTTGGAACACGTGGTACGGAGAGCAAGATCAGGCTGGTAGGAGATAGAAGTACAACCCACTGTAAACCCCTGTGCTTGGCAGGTTTCTTCTTTTAAAATCATCTCTGTTGGCCCCCAAACCCCCCTGTGGGGATGTGTCCAGTGAGGGGTGTCCTAAATGTGCACTGCTTGCTTTTGTCCTGCTGGGCTGGACAGCAGAGCCTTCATCCCTGCAGTTGTGTCTCGTTGTTGGTGTTAATTTTCATGTTTTCCTGCTGTTGAAATTAACAGGTTTTGGGGATTTATTTATAAAATACAGTCCTGTGGGCACAGCTGCTGAGTATTTATGGGTAACTTGCAGGGTTTGTCCCTCCTTTCAGACTGTAATTGCTGTATGATAATGAATTCCAAATCATTCCAGCCCATCTGCATTGTAAACTTAACATTAAACTTTACCAGGGGAAAGTAAAAATCTTTCTGTTCATGTTCATACAAGGATACTGCCTAACTATGAAAAACTGGAACTAGACTTGACTGGAGAGCTGCTACAGAGGTAACTCCAAAGAGCCCAGTGTAGAGAGAAAACCCAAAAAAGCCCTGGGAATTGGAAGGAATGGGAAGCCACAGATCCAAATCCATAGAGGTTCTGTGAGAGCTGTGCCAGGATCTGTTGCTTCCTAATTAAAGAATAAACTCCTGCACACACCAGTCCTCCCTGCACTGCCAGCATATTGCAGTATTGACACTGAACAAATGCAGGGAATTAACAGCAGATGAACCAAACAATGCCTGAGAGCCAGCCCTGGAATCTGGAGGGGAATTGGGGAATGGGGACAATTGAAATGGGAACTCCTCAGGCAAATCCCAGTGGCTGCTTTTGGAACAGATGATAGATCTGGATCTGTCCCTGCATCCCCAGCCTGGAATAAAGGAAATGTTCTTGCAGCACTGGAATAAAGCAGATTGGGGGGTTTGGCTTGTTCAGGGCTGGGTTAATGTCAGGGGGATCCCTCAGATCTGCCCTGGGGTGAGGCAGCAGCAGCAGAACTCTGCTCCCCCAGGGAAAGGCACAGAGCTGCTTCAGAGGGGACAAAACAGGTTTTATTTTTCTGTGAGCTGAAATTATTGCCTTGCTATACTAAACACTTGTAAATACATCATTCTGTGATTTACTAAAGGGGTTTCTTCTGATTTATTAAAGAGGGAATGCTTTGAAAAAAAATTAGATACAAACAAAGATACTGGAACTGGTTTTATGGGGGAAATCCCAGGAAATGTTCAGTTTTCTTCTGCTTTTATTAGTGTTGAGCTCAGAAATAACATTTGCATCGTTTTTCATGTCCTACAGAAAGTGTCTTGCTTTTGTGCTGGAGTAATTTACTGAACTGAAAATCTGCCCCTCTACTGCTCTTAGATGAAATTGGTACAAAGCACGTTTTTGGAACTGTCATCCTCTTCAGCTGAATCTTAATTTCACTAATAGTCATCACAAGTGATCACACCTTACTGGCATGCCAACAAAAAGTCCTTTCAGAAACTCCTCTGTTACCCTCAGGGTAAATTGCAAAATTTTTCCAAGAGAACCCCCTTTAAAAAAGCAGATTATTCCATTATCCCTAAAATATTCCAATGTGTAGTGCTTTTATTAGTGAAAATCTATTTTCAAACCTGCTGCCTGGTTTTTATTTTTGTGTAATTTTGTAGTGTGAAGAGCATTTTGTAGCGTGATTTTTCCATTATATTTACCACTGGTCTGGGACATCCCTTAAAAAAAGTGAAATTTTCTCTGTTTCAGTGCATTTGTGGAGATATGAGGGAGGGTACCCAGCTCTCAATGAGGTCATGAGCAAACTTCGTCAAAATAAGGTAAAAATACTGATTTGGTTGCTCAGAAGAGAGCAAATTAAAAAAAAAAAAAAAAGCAGATTTAGATACCAAAGTGTCTCATCCCTTCCTATACAAGAAACCTCTTTTAGAAAGGATTTATTGTCACATTCAGATTTAATTCCTGAATCCTCCTTCACATGTAAATCCTTGGAATTCTCAGATTCACCAGGGAAAATTCAGATTCCTTTCAGGATTTCTCTGTCCCAGCATTAAAACCCCCCAATCTCAGCCACCACAGTGTCCTGCTGTTGGTTTTTGCAGGATCTGACCCCTTTTCCTGTGTTATTTTTTAGGAATTCACAGAATTCCGTAAGGAGAGGGGGAACATGCTCCTCTCCCGGAAGAACCAGCTCCTGCTGGAGTTCAGCTTCTGGAACGAGCCTGTCCCCAGGGATGGCCCTAACATTTATGAGCTGAGATCCTACCAACTCAGAGTAAGTCAGGATTTTATTTCTTTCTCATTTTTGAAGCTCTGTGCTGTCCTAAAACCTTCAAGGGGGGTGGGTTTATGGCAAACAGATCTCATTTGAAAAATCTGCTTTTATTAATCCAAGCTGATTTCTGAGTCAGAGTGTGGGGTCTGAGGGGAAGGCAGACCCCATATATGGGTTAGAAATATTTGAGACAGTTTTCTATTGATTCTGTGTCTCTGGTTTTGTCTTATTTTTAACCAGAGTAAGATCCTGGTGTCTGCAGGGCTGAAACCTTGTGCTTGTTTTGAGGGATGCTTCAGAGGTGACTGAGAGGTGGTAAACAGAGCAATTAAGAGATTATTTTAATATTCTTATCACTCAGAGGAAGGGATTGTGTTAATGCAGGGTGGTTTCCATATACAGAAACAGTGTGAAAATTGTGTATTTTTTTTTTTATCTGCAGTTCTAACAGTGTGATTTGTTTTTGCAGCCTGGAACAATGATTGAGTGGGGCAATTACTGGTAAGTGTTGCCTTCAGGCCTGGCTGAGAGGTGCAGGGGTACAAAAGGCAGGACAGGAGGTGCCAGGGTGGCACCAAAACCACCAAACCCACACGTGAGGGGCTGCTGCTGCACTTGCACCCTGCTCACACAGTCCTGTCACCCTCTGAGGGGAAAAAAAAGGAATTTTTTTTGCAAAAACAACCCTTTGTGGTTTGGTTTTGCTTCCCAGAGCCCTCCTAGTTTGCTGCAAAAAACCTGGATTTTCAGCAGAAAGCTGCTTGGGAGGAGTGGCACTTTCTGGTTCATCTTTCCCAAGACCACTTCAGCTCAAATCTTGGCTCTTTAAGCTTTCACAGTCAAGTTGCTTCTTGAAAAGCTGCTGAGCAGCACATTTGTATTTTAATAGATGGGTTAGAAGTATTTGAGACAGGTTTCTATTGATTATGTGCCTCTGGTTTTGTCTTATTTTTAACCATTGTAAGCTTATTTCAATTTACACTCAGTGTCCTTGCAGTTGTCACTCAATTGTCCTTGCAATTGGTAGTGAAACAGTTTGGAGTATTTTCAATTATTTGGACAAAGGTGAGGACTTAGATTTTCAGACTTGTCATTGTTATAATTTTTTCAATTACAGTCATTTGAACAAATTGAATTTAGAAATTTTTTTTTTATAAATTAAGCACACTCCTACTGGTAGAAAATCTCTTTTCTAAGATGCAACAAGAGAAATATTTAACTTAATTCATGCAAAGATCTACATGAATAAAAAGTTGTATTCCACTCCCACAAAATCTGTGGAAAATTAATGTGGCAAAGCTGACATGACTAAAACTTAAGGATTTAGCTATAAAACCTGCTATAAAAAGGCCACTTTACACTGCTCCAGCAATTATCCTTACCCTGAATTTGGTTGAAAAATGCTCAATGCAGAGCTCAGTGAAAATGTAACCTCCAATTTTAACACCTCCTAACAAGACACAGAGGTAAATCTTAATTACTTAGTGCTGAAAACAGCGTGGTGCAGGCTTTTTTCCACACTTTTAATTGCTGAATTATGCAATTAGAAGTTCAGCATTTCAGCTTCCCTTGCTCTTGTTTTCCTCCCCTTTTCCCTGATTTTTCTCTCTTCTCCTCTGCAGGGCTCGTGCGATTCGGTTCCGCCAGGACAGCAATGAGGCCGTTGGGGGTTTTTTCTCCCAGATTGGGCAGCTCTACATGGTCCATCACCTCTGGGGTAAATTCCTGCTCTCTGCTTTTTTATTTTTCCTCCCTCTGAGTCAGCCCAGTCACTTTGCCCAGGAGGAAATAGTTTTACAAAAGGCAAAGGTCTTAAAAGTTGGGATTTAAAGTTCTTTTATTTTCCTATTTTTTTATTTCTTAATTTGTTGATTTTTTTTGTATTTGTGTAGGCAAATTTATTCCTCACCAAACAAGAAATGAACATTTCCTGTTTTGTTCTGTTTCTCCCCCAGTTTCTGCTGTCCCTTTCTCATTAAGAACTCAGTGTTTGCTCTCAGCCCTGCTGTCCCATCTCATGCTGAAATCATTTTTTTTACAGTTGCATTTCAAGCCTCACATTCACCACACCTGCAGAAAGGCAAATCAGGCATTTATTTCCCTTCCTGCATGGAGGTGTTCTGGCTTTCTCTGTGCATTCATACTCATAAACACCTCAGGGTTGTTTCAACTTGAAAAACAATAATTTGTTAGAAGTTACTCTGATTTTTCTTCATATCCCAGCAATCCAGAATTTGATATTTCAGCAATCTGACAGCTCTCACATAGAGCTCTGCATTATCTTACCTGTGCCCAGGTGTTCTCTCTCTTTCTCTTCCTCAGCTCCTTCTGTTTGTGCTGTTCTGGGAGCAGCACAAAAATTTTCCTTCTGGCAGAGAACTCCTGATTTTTTTTTTCCTTCCTGCTCTTCCCAGCCTCCCAATTCCTCCTTGGGATTCTCTGAAGGGATCCCTTCGTGTGCAGAAGGGAAAGGAGTCACTCTGTGCTTGTTTTCCCAGCTTACAAGGACCTGCAGACCAGGGAGGACATCAGGAACGCAGCGTGGCACAAACCGGGCTGGGATGAGCTGGTTTATTACACAGGTAACCCATTAACCCCTCTGGAATGCTGGGGCAGACTCTGGGCTGTGCCAAAAGTTCTGTATCTCAGAGGGAAATGTGTGTCTGTGGCAGTTTTCAGTCTATAAAGGAGCAGAGGGGCACTGCATGAGCTGTAAAGTGAATTTTGCAGCTGGCTGGACGTGGGAAAAGTTGCCCAAGTGCTACAAAATTGCTGCATTAATAGTGAATTTTTATAGCAGCGCTTCTGTGGAAGAAGAGGTTTGTGTAAATGCTTGTCCAAAGATTTAGGGAGCCAGGAGTGAAATTTACCTTTATATGAAATGATTTCTTTGGATATTTCATGGAATACAGAAGCCTTGTTAAATGCATTGCTGGGAAAAGGGAATTTAGACTTTGGAATGAAAAGCCAGGAGATCTTGGAGATCAAAGAAAGCTGTCACAACAAAACTCCCAGAAGTGTGCCAAGCATGTCAGCTCTGGGCTCCACAGGGCACATTTCAAAGAAAGCTACACCAGAAAAATGTAGGATCACTTCCATTTTGGTGAAAAGAGTGGAAATATTTGTCTTCAAACAAGCAGAGAGATGATATTAAAATCATTTTTTACGGTGCTAGAGGGATGATTACTGAATGTGCTGAGCTCTGTCTGTGAAATTAAAACCTCTCCATTTTTTTCAGTGCCCCTTATTCAGGAGATGGAGTCCAGAATCATGATACCCTTGAAGATTTCTCCACTTCAATAAAGTCACTGATTTTTCTCGTGCCTACATAGATGAAGTGACAAGTATTTGTCTTAATTTATGGTATACACTGTATATCATAGTCTGAAATATAAAAGTACTGTACTGAGCTTATAAAAGAGACCTCTTTTCTTCAGAACCCACGACCTTGTGCTCTTAGGGGGGGAAAATAACTCCAGGACTGTGATGAAAAGGTTTGGGGAATTGCAAACAGGTCCAGATGTGTGGGCCAGGTCCCCAGGCAATGTGTGACCCACAGGGTTTGAGATCTCCTGCTGCACAGGCACTGCCCAGAGCTCTGCTGGGAGCATTTAATGACTGCAGCTTTCCAAAACAAACGTGGAGCGACGGGAGAAGCAGAAATGAGAATTTCATTTCAATTGTGAAACAGCTCTGGGGCTGCTGTGGAATCAGCCCTGGCTGGTGGAGCAGCCTGAGACCAGCAAATCCCCATTTCCAAGCAGGCAGTCATTAACTGGGGACAATCCTGTGTGGCAGGGATGGATTGGGGCAGCGAGGGGGGCACTGCAGGGTCTCTGAGCACAGCTTTGAGTGGATCCAGGGCCACAGACACTGCCTGAACACCCTGCAGGGATCACCCCAAGCAATTCCCTCCCCAAACAGCTGCAGGCTCTGGGAAAAGGGGTTGAATTTCATAAGCAGAGCTGGGAGGGGGCTGCAGTCCCCATGGAGGGTTGGTGTGAGGCTGGGCTGGCGTTTCGTGTACCGTGGTGTCCAGTTCTGTTTTGGTTTCACTTCTAGGCTAGAATGTGTCCACACTTTTTGGTGTCTGCAACGATGTGAACATCCTGTAAGTGACAATGATATTTTCTCTCTTTCTCTCTCTCAAGTGGCTCCAAGAATCAGTGTAACATACTGAATGTACAAATCAGTTCTGAATGTCCAGTTTGTACATCTCAAGAAGTTTTCAGGAAGAACATATCGGTCAATAAAAACCTTTTAATTTTCACTTTTTGCTGGCATCTCCTATGTATTGTACCACTTGTGTTGTCTCTCCTCTTACTCTGTTTAGTATGGAAGATTTTGACTATTTCAGCTTAATTAATCAATATCACTTCTTTGGGTCAGGGACAGCATTTCCCATTTTCTGCTCCCCTTCTCCAAAGTGAATTTCAGTCTCTCCATCACATCCCATTTTGCTGAGTGTTCTGGAGGTTCTGAGTGCTGTGGTGATAAATACAAAACACTTCTCCTTTTGGTTATTCTCCACAAATTATGCTTCATTTTCCAGGTGTGGTTTCTTTCTACTTAGATGAAATACACTGCACTTGTGCCTCTCCTTGAATTTCCTCTTGAACAAAGTCAGTATTTGATCTGATTCTTTATATTTTCCTCCTGTTATCAAGTGATGATGGGATTTACTGAGTCAGATTCTGTGCTGTATCAGCTTTAAGGTGCTCAGTGAGCCAAGGAGATCATTGGAGCTGATCCTCCTTGTGAATCAGCCCTGAGCAGTGATTTCACCTGGGGCTGCCATTTCCAGACTTTTGGGGATACTCTTCAGCTCCAGAAGGAAAAAAAGGATGCAAATATCATCTTCCAGTCCTGTTCATCTCTCCAGGATCCTCCCAGATCTCTTTTCCCTGGAGTTAAAAGTTAAAGTCCCTTTAACTCTTACCCAGCAATCTCAGCCAGGGACAAACAGCAAAAAACAGTTTTGGAGCTACAGGATTTTTTGTGTTCTGATGCAATCCATGTTTTTTACCTTCACCAGGAATTAAATTCTGCCTGGCACAGCTCTTGTTGTTCAAAGGCCACGAAGTTTTGCCTGAATGAGGAATCAGAGGAGTAGCTGGGTGGGGTGACATCACAGAGTGCAGGTCCCTTACCCACTCCCAGGATCTGAATTCCCCTGGAATTCCAAATTCCCCCTGGAATTCCAAATTCCCCCTGCCCTGATGTGTTTTGGATGTCCCTCCTCTAATTCTCAGTTTCCTGCTGATGCCCTGGCTGCCCTCAGGGACAGTTTATTATTTTACCTGCAGATAAAACAATTCCTGTTTTTTCCTTACAGATGACAAAGTGAACTCCCATGTAAATGAGTAATTCCAATCTTCCCTTGGCTTCCCTTTGCCCGAGCTGGGTTTTCCCAGATTCTGTGAACGCTGTTGGGATTTTCCCTCTTAATTCCACACCTGAGTTCAAGTTCTCCTCAGATGAGCAATCCCTGAGCATTTCTTCCATCAGAGCTGCTGGAATTCACAACTGAAGCCTCTTCCCAAAGGCTGAAAAGTGAGGGACAGTGCCTGGAAGGGCCTCTGGCACCTCTCAGCTCTTGTTCCACTGCAGTGACACAATTAAAGCTCAGGTTTAATTGTCCTGGAGGTGGCTGCAAACTGTCCCTGATGCAAATACATAATTTAAATGATTCTGCCTCATTGAATAATCACATTAAAAGGCTTCATATGAAGGTCAAAAGACCCACCTGGAGTCCTGTGTGACCTGTGCTGCTCCCCAGACTTTGCCCCTCGGCGCTGGGATGAGCCCGGGCAGATCTGACACTGAAACTTTCCTCACCCTGCTTTATTCCCGCTGGGAATTTTCCACTATTTCACAGACAAAACAGCTGAGCCTGTCCCTGAGCTCAGCAATCCTCCAGCTGCCTCCTAGGCTAGAGGTCAGCCTCGATATTTGCCCAGTGCAAGGGGAGGGGGGCATTTTTTTTTTTTCCAAGCCAGTCCGACCTCAAGAGCTGTTGTGAAATCCCTGGCACAGCCCCACGTTTCCATAGAGCCCCGGCAGGCAGAAGCTCCTGCTGTGAATGTTAACATCCCTCAGCCATGTCCCAGTGCCCGAGCTCCAGCTGATCAGCTCCATGTCAGATTTATTTCCTTTGAATTCCATAAAAACCAGCAAAAAACTCCTTAATTTCATAGCTGTGGGGTTGCACAGGGGAGCAGCAGCAGCAGAAACGCTCTGGATGTGCCCTGCTGGTGCAGCCTGGCCTGAACAAAGCAGGATTGTCCAGGGCCTGGGGCTGTGCTCAGGAGGAATCCCAAAGAATCTCCCATCCTGAACATTCCCAGGAGTTGTGGGAGCACTGCCAGCCTTTGTCTGCTCAGCTTTTGTGGGGTTTGCTGAGGCCTCTGCAGATCCTCTGCAGCTCTTACACATCCGCCTTGCTCCAAAAATCATCACAAATTCACCTCTGGATTTGTTTCCTTTTAACCCTTCTACTTCCCTGCTGTTGGGATTTGGAACCAAAAACCTCTGACACAAGGATCAGCATCAGTGAGAGCTGCACCCCTCACTGGGCTGTGTTATCTCCTCTGGCCCCAGCTCCTCCTCAGAGGTGTCACAGAACAAACAGAACCAGGATTTGCTTTAATTGTTGGTGATGCTGTAACAATTGGACAGCAGCTGTCTGGTGGCACCTTGGTTTAATCATCATAAATTAAGGAAATTCAGTGCTAATTGTGAAAAGCAGTGATTATTGTAAGACAGTGTGAAATTTTGGAGGGTAGGGACATCACTTGTTTCTGTTCCACCCAGGTGGGGTGAAAGAGAATTGTCACACCTCAGTCTCTGGAAAAATACTTTTTGTTAGCACTTGGAAGATAAAAACCTCTGCAGGTATTACATTTTTAATACTAAACCTTGTCACATTGAACCATCTTTCTCCTGTGTGTTGTAGGGACTGGAGGAAGGGGCAGCTGTGATGTATTTTAACATTGGCAAAGCTTTTCACATCCTCACAGGTGAGATTCTTACAAGTCAGGGAAATAAAAGTCCCACAATGTGAAAAACACACTCAGGAGAGCTGTCAGCATTACCAGGTGTGTTCTCTTGGATCAGACACTGAAGAGACTCCCTAAAAAACCAGGATCCATCAGCTGGAGCTCACAGGAGCTCTTGGAACAGGTCAGGCTTAACTCTGGCAGAGTTTAGGGGTGGTTAATCCACACTGGAGGCAGAGAAAGGGGTGAAGGTTCCCAGAATTTCCTTTAAAGGTTGATGGATTTGCTCCCATCCTGTTTCAGCTGATGGGGCTGGGATGGTAAATGAATAAAACACTCCCACAAACACCAGGACCACTTCCCAAAACCAGCACTTTGGAGTTTGATTGGAATATTTTGATGAAGGATGGGAACCACTCTGTCCCTCAGCTGAAAATGTTTCTTGGCCAGGGAGGAACGTTGGATCTGTCTCACATTTCCATGCAGCTCCTGTCCCAGACAGGCTGAGGTGACACCTCAGGTTCTCTGTAGCCATAATTTTAATGAAATCAGAGATATTTAATGATGTTTTCTACCTGTTCACTGATTACTGCTGCTGAGATTCCATGCAGTGAAAAGTACTGGCTAAACTGCAGCCTGAATTACATCCTCATCATAATCATTACTACTACTATTATTATTATTATCAATAATAATAATAATAATAGTAATAATAATAATAATAATAATTAGGCAAAGTTCTTGTTTGTGGCCTTGTTCTTTTCTTGTCACCCAAGATAAGTACAGGCATTACTGATGAAACAACAGATGTGCAATACTGACCAGGAAATAATCCCTTAAGGTATTTTTAACTTATTATTTTCTATAGGTCTTCACTTGGAAGTCAATGATCAATTTATTTCTTCCACCACAGGAAAGCTTTCTAAAAAATCTTTAAAAATCATTTTCATGACAACCTATTTGAGTAGAACGGTGCCACAGCAGCCAGAGTGGAATGTCCCCAACTCCCAGAATCATTAAAAACTCCAGCCCACGAGTTTGCAAACAAATAAATGTTTAATGGCATTGTATAATGGATTTACAGGTGTTAAATAGATTATTTTACACGAGGGTCTATCGCTCTTCCAGCTCCTTTAGCAGTTCATCGAAGTGGGTGATGTACCATTTCGCTTTCTCCTTTACTTGCTTTCTGACTACATTGCCTCCAAACCCAATGAAGCAATCCTGGAAAAGCACAAGGAATGGGCACATGGATTATTGCATGGATGGAAGGGAGTTCTCAGTAATTAAGTTTGCTTTTAAGGTTGGGTTTTTAAATCACATCGTTCCTCCCTGCCCCGTTCATTTTTCAGATTTTTTAGCGATTAATCCTGCAGTGTTTTGGTTATTGGGGTTTTTCTCAGTTCCAGACTGTTCAGATGGGAGATTTTGCTGAGAACCTGATGTAACTGTGATGCAATTCCATTGGAGAGCAAGCAAACATTGGCTCCTGGATGAGCATCCCACAATTACCCCTCTGTTGTTTGCCTCACCTCTGTTTACCTCATCTGAGAGATACCAAAAGCAAACTTTAACCCTGTCCTCAATCATTAACCAGAGCAATCAGCATTTCCACATCTCCCAAAACCCCCTGCAGTGAAAGTGCAGGGTTTAAAATTTCCACTGCAGCTTTTTTTTTTTTTTCTTTCTTTCTTTTTTTTCTTTTTTGCCTTGAGGTGGGAAGCATTAAACAAATCCTGAGCTGCTTTGGGGTACTGGGGGACTTTTGTGTGGGGAAAGGAGCTGCAGGGGAGATGGAATTAAAATCTCTCCCTGGGACATGACCATTTATAAAAATTGTCTTTTTAGTAATTTTTTTTTTAAATTAAAGAATCCAAACCTCACTTTTCTTCCTCCCCCCATGATTTGCTTAGAAGGAATTCAGGATTTCTGTAATACTCACTCCAGGGGGGCAGGCTTCCATGTCTGTAGCTCCATCTCCAATCATAACCACTTTCTTGAAATGGAACTGTTCTTTCAGATGAGTGATAACCTTTCCTTTCCCCCCTGACTCAGCTGTTGGTTGTGTTTCATCAAACCCTGCATATTCTCCTGGAAAACAGAGGAAGCAAAAGTTGGAAATACAGATATTTTCTTGTAAATGAAGGAAGATCTCTGCCAGTCGTGTAAAACTCACAGCATCAGCATCCCAAATAAATAATTCCAAGGGAAGATTAAGATTGGGATTTCACCCAAGACTTCAGTAGGGGGATTTTCAAAGAAAAACAGAGACATTTTCAGTGAAAAGAGAAACCTGTGTGGGCAGTGCTGCCATTCCCAGCCACTCTGGTGTGAACACCCCAAAGCAGCACCCAGGATGATGCAGAGACAGCGCAGGAAACCTAAATAAGGAACAAGCTCAGCCCCAAAGCTCTGCTGGGGCACTCCAGACTAAAATCCAGAGCAGCTACAGAGCCCCAAAGCCACTGAGAGATTGGTGAGAGCAGCTCAGGTCACGAACTCTTTTGATGAGAAGGAGAAAATGAAACTCAGCTCCCAGCAGCTGTAACCAGCTCTACCTTTGGCACAGCTCACAATTACAAAGTAACTGCAGCTCTGTCTCTTACACTGAGTGTGCCCCGTTTTTGGTTTGTGATTTTCCTCCATGGATTTGGCTGTGTTGGTGACAAAGTGAGCAGGGAAAGGAGCTCTGGGGGTTCTCACCATTGAAGTAGAACTTGAGCCTGTTGGCGAAGACGTTTGCTGTGGGGATGTTGAGCTGCAGGGCCACGTGTTCCACGATGCTCTGAAAGCCCCCCGAGACCAGGAACACCTGAACCCCCCGTTGGTGCAGCCTGCTCACCAGCTCCCTGCCAAGAGACAGCACAAACATCAAATAAACCCTTCCCAGACCAGGTCTGTGCAGGATTTGGGGGTGTGCTGCTTTCCAGCTCCATCCATCTCTGCTGCACAAAGCTTTTCCCTCTTTGCCTTTGTTCGTGCTCACACCTGGCTGGAAAGAGCTGGACAAAACCATCATTTAAACAAGCACTCCCTCAAACTGATTTCCTTCCACTTTCACATTAGTTCCCTTGAACAAGTGAGAGCAGATCCAGGGCAGATTTTTTTTTTTTTTCTGAAGTGAAACAACGGCAAGGAAATGAATCTGGAGTGCAGCAAAATGAGATAAAACCTCTGCTCCAAGATGCCAAGGGGGTTGCAAAGTGCAAAGTGCAAATGTTTTCTAGCTCAGAGCTGCTTCATCAGATGCTGGACAGCAATGCCATCTTCTGAAGAGGACACCAGCTACAGAAAAGGAATCAAAAAAAAGAAGTTTGTGACCCCAGTTCATGTGAGGAGGATTTAAAGGAAGTGAAAAGATTTGGGGATTTGGCTCTGCAGGCAGGAGGATCAGCCTGCAGCAAGGGGAGCAGGGGAAGGGGTAGGGCAGGAACAGCAGAAACACCAAAGACTGAAAAGCAAAGCAGAGGCTTAAAGCAGGACACAGAAAAGGAGGAAGAAAGGGAAGGACTGAAAAGGAGGAAGAAAAGGAAGGAATGAAAGGAAAATCACGTGATCCTGAACAAGGAAACAATGTTCTCTTTGTAGTCACCTCTAGCTGTCTTTTACAGAAAAAAAAAGATAAAATACTAGCACAGGATCATCTAAAACTCCTTTTATATGCTAAAAATATTTTAGACTTGAAGCTATGGTCAGTTTTTGTAGCAAAGAAATTCTTTTCAATTGGTAAAAACAATTTGAATAGGGAAAAAAATCCCCAGAGCTTTTCAGTTTAAATAGTTCATGTTCATTCCAAAGCTCAGGACGAATAAATACACATATTTATGTGTGTTTGCTTAATGAGTATTTTAATGTTTATAAGGACTTCAGAATGGGTAGCTCTGAGGAATGGATCCCCTAAACTGAGCCTGGAAGGGTCAGAGAGAGTAACAGAGCTGCAGAATAGACCAAATTTAAGGAGGTGTTAAAGCTCCTCCCAGTCTCATCTCCCCTGAAAAACCAGTGGTTGAACAGATTCTTTTCCATGCCCATTTAATCCTCCAGCCAGGATTTGAGCTTGGCAGCCAAGGTGCCAGTTAATATTTAAGAACCTTTTCTTTTTCCATGGATGCTGAACCCCTTGCCTTGGAGCCAGGCTGCTGATCCAAGCTCTGTGCACGGAGATGGAGCAGGAGGGCAACACAGAGCAGCTCTGTGGCCTCACAGCATCACTAAAGACACAGAATTTGGTTTATTTATTCCATCTGCTTCCTGAATACTTAAAAAAAAAATCAGTTCTCCTTACCTTATTCCTGGAGTTAGCTGAGGTGGGTTGTCAGATATTAATTTCTGCACTTGTTCGTAGGAGGGCCGGATGAGCCCTAACCGTGCTGTGAGAGCTGCCTTGAATGTCACAGTGCCACCCATGGCCCTGCGGGTCCTGGGGACAGCCAAAAACACAAATCAGGGACATTTCAGGCTTCCCCAAGCACCAAGGCATGAGCCAGCTAAGAGAGGCTACACTGAGCCCAGAGATTGGGGCATCCCCTGCTGGGAGGTGTCCATAGATGGGAGAACAGTGGAGCAAAGGAAAACAGCTCCATTCCCATTTAAATGCCATACTGGGACCATATTCCTGAGCTGAATCTAACAAAGCTTTTGCTAAAAGCTTCAGCTTGTGCTGTTTCCCAGCCCCAGCACAGGGTTGGGAGTGCTGTTCCCTCTCCTCCAGCTCATGGTAAGGTTTCCTCGTTTAAAATAGGGTTTGTAGTGCTTAGCCAGGTTTAATGATGAGGGCTGCTCCCAACCCAGCAAAATCACCATTAGAGAATCCACAGCAGCACAGTTTTCTTGGGTGGCCCCACAGCTCCCAGACCAAGTCCCTTCACCCTGCATTAATCCCACTAATTACTCCAACCCCGTTACAAACCGCAACAACCCACACTGGAGCCCTTAAAGGACAAACCCAGCCCCACAGCCCGACCCCCTCCATGGCTGATTTTCCCTGGCCCTGTGTGGTGTCCCCAGCCACACTCACATCTCTGCCACGGCGTCCCCAACCCCGCAGAACTTGGCGAGCTCATCGATTCCCTCCTCCCTGATGACGGTGCTGTCCACGTCGAAGCACACGGCGTCGGCGCTGCGGAAAATCTCCTTCAGCTCCATCAGCGACGCCATCCTTTTGGGAGCCTTCTTACTGTGGGGGGACAAGATGAAATCTTTCTCTGAGTGGGAGTAGTGCAGCGTTTCCTGAGCCATTGGTGCTGCTGCTCTGGTGCGTGTGAGAAGGGCCGAGCACAGCCCGAGCGCGGCTTTTATCCCGCGGGGAATGGTGGTGGAGGTCTGGCCCAGCTGCTGATTTGCTCCCTGCTGTTGCTGCCTCCTGATGGGCACCCCGTGCTCCAGGTGGGCCGTGGAGCCCTGGGCTGCTGCTGATTTGCTCCCTGCAGCCTCAGCCCACTGATGTCCGTGGGTTCAAGGTTGTAATCCTTGGCATGGGCTGAGGCTCCAGGCTGCCAAGGGCGGGTGGGATTGCAGGGCTCGTTGGGATTTCTCATCTCTCCCAGCCTGGGGTGTTGCTGCAGGACACCCCAGCCCTAAGGATTGATTGCAAACAATCCTAAACCTATCAGTGAGTGGTTGTCCCTAAATCAGGAAGGTTTAGATCCTTTTCTACATCCTCATTAATAAAAGATCGGACCATTAACACTGGGCATCAGCCTTTTATAAATCCATCAAACCCTTGGCCTTTGACAACTTCATTCAACCCACCAAGACACCACATTTTCCATACCAGTCCCTGACAGAAGTTTATTTTCTACCCTTTTAGATCTGTCCACTTCAATATGTCGAGCACTTCAGCAGATCAGGAGCTTAAGGAGTTAAATATCTTCTTACTCATCCCTACTCACCTTGTGCTTCATCCTTTCACAGAGGAATCAATTCAGAGTGGATTTTACTATTTACTGATCTGTAATTTAGACACAAACAACACCTTCCTATTTATCTCACTTCCCAGATTTTGGTAGAAGTTTTTGTTCTAATCTCTCAGACATCCCCCGGGACATGTCCTGTATGATGGGTTGCAGGTTCTTTTCTTGGGATAGGGAAAAAACACCATCAGACAGCACATTATTAAGAATTATGGATGTCTTTATAACTTTTCATCTTTCGTTTTCCTCTCACTAATGGCCAAAGCAGGAATGAGAACCTTTGGGTTTGTTCCCAAGACGTGGCGAGTATCAGGATACAAAAGGCTTTATGAAAAATCCCCATCACCACTACAAATGTAGAACACACACCTCTCTTATCTGCTCCTGTGCATGGAATAAAAGACAATTAATCTATTGTTGAAAGTAGAAATCTGTCTAAAGGAAAGCACCCAGCCTGAGTGTGAACAGCCAGGAGCTGTGTCTGCACAAGAGATTCTGCCTGACAAACAGGGAGATGTCAGCGAGCAAGGGACAGAGACAAGTGACATGAGAGGCACAGACAGCCCTCAGACAGACTCTTTGGAGGGTTTTTCTGCTGCCTTTGAAGGGAGGGAAGAGATATCCCAGAAAAGGCTTTCACAGAGCTCCTCTGAACTGCAGTTTGGCAGAACCCTGCCCTTGGTGCATGGACACACCATAAAACTCCAGCCCAGCCTTAGGATCATGACTAAAGGATTATTCATTGCAGGCCATGTGGGGTTTTATCTTTTTCTACAAAGACTGCACTGGACATGTAAGAAAAATAGTTACAAGCCATCAGCACAGCAGATAAAAGAAAAGTGGCCACAGACATCAAAATTCCCTGTGCCAGAGCCCAGCTCTGAGGTCAGGCTTGGTGGCCAGGGGCCAGCTCTGAGGTCAGGCTTGGCACTGCCTGGGCAGGTGATGTGAATTCCACGTCTGCTTTAGCCTTGACTTGCCCAGGCTGCAGTGTTTGTGTTTGCAGTGAAACATCCTGGTTTTCCAAGCAGCAGGGCCCTGATTCCAGGGGGGGCATTGGCGTCACGGTGTTCCAGCCACACCGAGGGGCAGTGGCACCTTGGGGACACTGCTCTGTGACGTGACTGAGCAGTGACAAGACGGAATTTCAGGCTGGATATGTGGGTTTGATCTGTCCCAGAGAAATGTTATCTCTCTGAACACGTGCTGGGCAGGAATGATGAAATGTTCACATTTCCCTCTCTCTGCTTTCCCCATTTCCTATCTTGAAATGTTCACTTTTCCTTCTCTCTGCTATCCACATTTCCCATGTTGAAATGTTCACTTTCCTTCTCTCTGCTATCCCCATTTCCCATGTTGAAATGTTCACATTTCCCTCTCTCTGCTATCCCCATTTCCTATCTTGAAATGTTCACTTTTCCTTCTCTCTGCTATCCACATTTCCCATCTTGAAATTTTCACATTTCCTTCTCTCTGCTGTCCACGTTTCCCATGATGAAATGTTCACATTTCCCTCTCTCTGCTATCCCCATTTCCCTTCCCTGCTGGATGGACCTTACAACGATGACATAAAAGCTGTGGTGGAGTTTGCACTTGGATGGACAAATAAAGAATTATTGTGGAATCATAGTTGGAATTAACCCTGTCCCCTCTTTATTCCAGGCAACTCTTTGAAAATAGTTTCAAGCTGTGGTTTATGTTGTCTAAAAATGACAAAGTGGAAGGGAAGGATTGCAAAAATCATCAGTGGCACATCAGAGCAAAAAGAATTGAAGTTGTGTAAAACCCTTGTATAGACAAATCTCAGCTGCAGTCAGGGAAAAGCAATTTCATATTCCATACTCATATTCCAATTTCATATTGGTTCAGGCCTGTGTAAACAGCAGGGATTAATTATTCCAAAATACAGAGCATCTGATTGCTTAAAAGTGTAAATGTTTTAATGAGGTGGGAAGAAAAAAGAAATTCCCACAAATAATGGGTTCTGTTTCCGCATGAAAAACACTGATAGGGAATCTCTGATCTTCCTACCACTGGATTTCAGGTAGGTAATCAATTCCTAGCTTGAAAAACATCCAAGCAGCAAACATTTCAACAGGTCTGATATAAAATATCATGGGGGAAAGCTGAAAAGAAGAATATAGGGAAGAGAAGAACAATTGGCAAAGAAGTGGCTAAAGAAGACAAAAGAGTGACAGAGAAAGAGGTAGGGTGAGAGTTGAGATAAAGATGGAGAAAAAAGGAAATCACAAGGGAAAAATTGAATTCCCATGAGATCTCCTTGCCTCCAGACTATGAAGTGTTTATTAGGTTGTTCTGAAAAAAAAAAAACAGAGAGAAGACATTTTCACAAGAAATAATTCTCTTTCATAATAGACAGGGTGGAGCCACAAACAGGAGAATTATGTAAGAGCACATGGGAAAGGAAAACAACTGAAATCCTTTCTGTTTGCTGTCCCTTCAAAGAAGGGCACTGGGAAAAGCTGCACCATCCTCTGTCTCCAATGTAAAGCAAACAGGAGCAGTGAGTGGTGCTCAGCCCTGCAGGTGTTCTGAGATCTCAAACCCTCATTGTGACTACTCCTCCCCTGTTGTCACATCTCAGCTTTCAGAAGTGCTGCCACGCTGCTACTTTGCATGATGATCACATTTATTGCTGTTAAAAATGAAGATTAAGTGAATCTTAATAAAATATTACCCAGCACTCAGGAATATCTTTGTTTGCAAACAATTTCTGATTCACTTCCTACAATTTAACATTGTATTGAACATTAATAGAAGTTCAAGCACATTAAACTGTTTCTTTTGCCTTGAAGGGAAGCTGCTGCTCAGAGCAAAGGATTTGGAGAAAATAGTTCTTGAAACTTTTTTCAGGACCTTTTTCCTCCTACAGCTTCTAAGAACATTCCCGGGAGTGTTTCCATGGAATGAGTTTAAACAAATCACTTAATCCTCATTGTTTCCAGTCCTGTGTCTGTAAAATGAGAATAATACAGTGACACAGCTTTTCTGTGCTGAGCTTTCATCCTCAGAATTAGCATCGTTTTGAACGCTTTAGAGGAAAGCTGATACATTTAAGCAGAATAGTTATATTTAAGCAAATTGTGTTTGCGTTTTATCTAAGTTTTAGAAGTTCAGCCCACCCACCCGTAACTTTCTATGGTTTGCAGGGTGAGAATAGGAAGATTCAGTCCTTAATCTCCTGGAGATTTTCTTCTCTTTTTTCAGGTTTTTGTTAAGCCTCCTGGGTTTTCTATTGCATTTTAGGTTTTTCTTGAACCTCCTGCTCAGTTTGTAAAGGCAAAAAGCAAGTCAAGAGATGAACTGCTCGCAGCCCCACGCGATTATCGGCACAGCAGTGCCTCACAGCGAACTCATCTCAGCACCTCGTGAAAAGCAGGAGAAAAAAGGGCAGAAAGAACCTGTTGGATGTTGACATCCACCTCCCAACTCTCCAATCCCCTCTCTCCCGTCCTGCCAAAATGCTGTGCTCCCCCCGTGCCCGATTGCATCATTCATTCACGCCGCTGTTATAAAGCAGGCACCTCGCCCGTGCCGGGCAGCGCAGGCACAGCCACGCTCGTCCTCATTTTCCCTGCTGGAAAAACAACCCCGGTGTTACAGATCTGCGAGCCAAACGCCAAAAGCCCTTCCGAGCTGCGAGAAAAGCACGATGCCGGTGACTTACAGCGCTGAACCGGCCGTGGCTGCTGGGAAGATCTGTGCCGCGGCAGGCAGGGAGGGCTCAGCGGAGCCCTTCAGCGGCACAGCCCGCACGCCCGGGCCGCGCCGGGCGAGAGCCGCATCGCGCCGCTCGGCACTGAGAAAGCGCTGACTCAGCCGGCCCGGGGCGTTTGTTTGAGGCGCCCGCACACATGGAGGCAGCGCAGGGCAGCTGCTCCCTGCCAGCCCGGCCCGCAGAGCTGGGGCCGCCCCACGCCGGGGGAGGAGCCCGGC
>VXBR01011486.1:30308-41953 GCA_013400215.1 Cisticola juncidis | reverse complement strand
CGGCATCCCCGAAATCCCCCGCGGCATCCCCGAAATCCGCCCGGCATCCCCAAAAATCCGCCCGGCATCCCCAAAAATCCGCCCGGCATCCCCAAAAATCCGCCCGGCATCCCCAAAATCCCCCCGGCATCCCCGAAATTCCCCCCCGGCATCCCCCGCCACGGAGCCTCCTGCTGATGCCGCACCCAGGGCTCGCTCCCTTGCCAAAAATGCGACTTTAAACGCTGTGAGCTGTCCCGGCACCAGTGGCTGTCACCCCTTGCGGCACAGGCAGGGACATCCCGTCAGTGGCTGCACCTCCCTCGTGTTTAACAGTGAAACTTGGACTGAATTTGTGTCTTTGCAGCGCTCGGAGAGGATGCGGGCATGGTGCAGCTGCCCGGAGGCTCCTTCCAGATGGGATCCCCGCAGGGAAGGGGCGAGGAGGGGCCGCTCAGGGAGGTGACAGTGAGGCCCTTTGCCCTCGACAAACACCCGGTGACAAACAGGGACTTCAGGTGAGCTCCGGGGAGGGACAGGGGCAGGTCGTGCCCGCTGTTCTGGGGCTCTGCCTGGGCTCTGAAAGCCAGTGCTTGGGTGCTCGTTGGAAAAAAATTTGTCTCTCCATAGGAAATCACTTCCACAGGTGCATGCTGAACCATCTTGGCAGTGTAGCTTGCAAACATGCTTTTATTTCCTTTTTTCCCCTCTTTCTTTCCTCTTTTTTTCTTCTTCTCTTTTTCATTTCCTCTTCTCCTCCCTTTCCTTCTTTTTTTCCCCTCCTCTTCATCTCCTCTCTTCCTCCTCTTTTTTTTCTTCTCCTCTTCCTTTCCCTTTCTCTGTTCTTTCCTTCTCTTCCACTTTCCTTCCTCTCTTCTTTTCCTCTTCCACTAACAGCAGCCACAGGTTTTATTTGCTTTCAAGGGATTTTTTTTCCTCTCTGCAATTATGGAAACCTGAGGCCGAGTTTACCTGCCCGGGTAACATAACAAGTATCAAATCTGTGCAAAAATGCACACTGGACTGTTTTATCTGTTAAATTTAAATCAAACTATCTGGCACTGGGGGGCCTGTAAGTTTTGTACCGTTTGCCTTTCTCTGAACTCGTTTCATGAGCAGATTTGTGAGGCAGAGCTTGAAGAACTCTCACCCAGAGCATGTTGTATTTATGCCAGGGAGTTTGTTAGAGAAAAGAAATACAAAACAGAAGCAGAAGCATTTGGCTGGAGCTTTGTCTTTGAGGATTTCGTATCTGAGGAGCTGAAAAAAAAAGTCACCCAAAAACTGGAGGTAAATGTGAATCCTGTGATGAGTTTGGTGTTGCTTTTCCACTGAGGAGCAGCTGCCTCTTTGCAGAGCCTGGCTGTTCTCAGAGGTTTTTCTTTAGTCTGGGGTTGTTTTGCTTTTGAACCTCAGCAGGATTGAGCTGTGGTTGATTCATGTTCTCCGCTGTTTCCATGCTCTGTGAGCTGTGAGTCTGGACTCCAGGGAGCTGGGAGGAAGTAAAATGTGTTTCAAAGTTCTTCAATAACCCAATTTTAAAATAGAAAAACTGAACAGCACGAGCCCCTTGATCTATTTTCACTTTTAAAAGCAGATGCCTCTGCTCTGTGGGAAAGCAGCATCCAAATGTCTGTGATAACCCAGCTGGAACTGCAGCATTTCCCAGACTAACACACCCTGCTGTGGGACGGTGTCACCAGTCCAGGTGTCACCACCAGTTCACCTTTAATCTGGTGTCATTTCTTTCCCCAGTCAGCCCCGTGGTGGCTGCCCATCGAGAAGGCATTTTGGAGACAGGTGAGTAAAATCCTGCTGTAATAAAATCCTGCTGTAATAAAATCCTGGTGTGGTGACTCCTCCCCATGCTGGGAGCTTGTGTGTTGTGTGCTGAACCTTATCGACCAAAAATAGGAGGAACAACATTTTCCATCATTTTGTCTCCTCCACCCCTTATTCCCTTTGTAATGAAAATTGTATAAAATTAATTCCAGTCTGCTTGAATCCCTCCCAGCCTTCAGGCCCTGGCTCCAGCATAAAGGACAGGCTGGATTACCCAGTGCTGCACGTGAGCTGGAACGATGCTCAGGCCTTCTGTGCCTGGAAGGGGAAGCGGCTCCCGTCGGAGGAGGAGTGGGAATTTGCTGCCAGGGGAGGACTGCAGCGTACGTAGCACAAGCTCTGAGCTTCTCCCAAACCAGGCATGCAGTGGTGTTAGTTCCACCAGATCCAAACCTCCCTCCACATGTTCATCTGAGGGGGTTGAACCACCTCTCTTGGCCTGAGAGTGTAATAATATTAATAACTAATAAAATTAATTATTAGAACCTCAGTATCCCGAGCTGAGCAGAAAAGGATAATCCTAAAAGCTTGGTTGGACTCACCCAGGGCTAACAAGTGTCTTTTCCTCCCTGGCAGAAAGGATGTATCCCTGGGGAAACAAGTTCCAGCCAAACCGGACAAACCTGTGGCAGGTAAGATCCTAAAAATCATCCTATCCACACTGGGCTCTCCTTAGGGTGTCCTGGGAAACACTGTGGGTACTGAAACTGAGCTCCTGGGGGGTTGTAAAAATATCCTCAGAGGGAGCAGGCTCTGCCCATCTTCCCTGGGAAACCAGGATTTTACTGCTTCTAAAAATTCACACGTAAATTAGCTTGAAGAGGGAACTTGTGACAACTTCAGCTGGTTGATCCCTCTTAAGCATAAATTCACAGCAGGGAGTTATTTGCCTGCTTGAAGTGTGGCACAGCCCTGTGAGGAGCAGCATTTGGGGTTGTTTCTTTGCTGGGAGTGGTTTCTGTTCCCCAGGGTGATTTCCCTCGTGGGGACACGGCCGAGGACGGCTACCACGGCGTCTCCCCGGTGACAGCCTTCCCTGCCCAGAACAGCTACGGTACACAGACCCTCACCCTGCTTTGAGGGGGGCATCTACCTCCTAAATTAGTGTTAATTAGCAAATTCTGGAGCTGGGCAAGGCTTCAGATGGGTGGGATCTGGATTAGAGTGAGTGAGCCCAGGAGAAGCATCAATGGTTGGTGCTGGAGTTGGCTGAGGTGCACCTGCTGCACTTCAGGTACCAAACCACCTCCTTTTAATTCAAACTGGGTTGTTTTGCAACTCAGTGGCACATAACAAAAACTGCAAGGATACTGTTTGGCTGCCATGGGAAATGATGACACATTGAAGTTTGAAATACAGTGAGGAATTTCTTCAGCCTCACCATTGAACCATGCTTTGAATGTTGTGCCCCCTCCCATACACCAAATTTGCAGCCCTTGCACTCCTGCTCCCCTAATTCTAACTCCAAACCATCTCAGGGCTCTATGACCTGCTGGGAAACACCTGGGAATGGACAGCATCGGAATTCCTGGCTCCAGGAAGGGCATCCAGGGCTCAGAACATGCAGGTGCTGAGAGGGGCCTCGTGGATTGACACTGCAGATGGCTCTGCAAACCACAGAGCTCGTGTCACCACCAGGTAGGTCTGCCCAAAGCCCAAGTGCTGCTGCACAAGGATTTTCTCTGGGTTGGTTTTATTTTAAAATATGTTTGTTTGTTCCTACACATTTTTTGAGAAGCAATTGGCAGCACACACTACAAATATGGCTAAAAACACCCCTGCTATAATTCCATTCCTAAATGCTTCTCAAATCATGTGTTTTCCAGCAGGTATTAATAATTAAATGCTTTTGTCTAAGTTATTCAGGGGAAGATGTTTCTAGGCTGTTCTAAGAGGGTTGTAAGAACACACTAGGGTTGTGAGGGTTGTAACTTTTTGGGGATATGTGTTAACTGGGAAGGATCCCTAATTTTGGTCTGTTTTTCCCTGTGAGGATGGGGAACACACCAGACTCAGCCTCTGACAACCTGAGCTTCCGCTGCGCTGCCGACGTCCCGCCCGTCCCAGCCTGGAGGAGCCAGAGCAAACCCGAGCTCTGAGGGAAATGGAAACCCCTCAGGCATTTTCTCCTGTGGAGAGGAACAGGCACCCCCAGCTGTCACTGCCATTAAACCCCAGCTGGTTTTGAAATTCAGAATCATTTCAGCCTTTTCAGTGCTGGGATGTGTGGGTGGGAGCAGGGTAGGGATGGCAGGAAGGGGGGTTTGTCTTTAGTGTCCTTTGGGTGTGGATCCTCCAGCTCTCCTGTTGTCCATATAAAGCAGAGGGGTGCACATGTGCCAGAGCTGCTCTGACCTCTGCCCCAGCGAGGGGACACCCACAGCCCCTGTGACCATCAGGGACTGCCAGGGGAAAGTGATGGGGGCACATCCCTGGGAGGGGGAGTCATCATCAGTCCCCGTTCCCTTGGAAGTTCCAGCTTCGGAGCAGTGCTGAGCCTTCCCAGAAATAAAACAAGGCCCCTCCACTGGCATTTGAGCAGTGACAAAATGATGTGTGTGACAGATGGCACAAAGCAGTGCCCCACCTCTCCCAGGAGTTACAACCAGCACAAATTCTCTGTGCACAAGCTCTGCACCAAGCCTGGTGTCACCAGGAGCTTTAACCACAAGGGTGGGCCAGAACACTGCTCAGGGATCTCTCATCCACCTCCAACTGTCCCAAAACAGGCACTGCAGGTGTCTGAGGGCTGAGCCTTCCCCACGGGGAGCTGCAGCTGCTTCTGGCTCTGGTAAAAGGTGGCTTCTCCAGTGGGACACACCCCAGGAGCAAATTATTTGCTGGGTTTGTATTTACACCAGTCCTGGGCCCAGTGGAAGAAAACTTACAAACCCCAGAAATCACCGTTTCGTTTTCCAAGGTTTTACTCGCCTAACTGAGCCGAACCAGGGGCCGGGGCAGGGATCAGAACAGCTCCTCCTCGGCTGCCAGGGTGAGCAGGATGGCCTTGCAGGTGTTCTCAAAGAGGGCAGCTCTGTTCTGGGCCTCCCCCTTCTTCACCCAGTGGCGGTAGGTGCGGAAGGCACAGGCGTCGATGAGCTTGCGCACGGGCTTGAGCGCGTAGGGGTCCCGGACCACGAGCTCGCGCGTCACCGCCTTCGCCTGCCGGTACTGGTAGTAAATCCTCACCGAGGCCAGCACCGTCAGGCAGATCACCTGGGCAAGGGGACAGCCTGGCACTCAGGGGAGTCCCCACAGCAGCCTGGCAGTCAGGGGATTCATCCCAAAACAGCCTGGCACTCAGGGGAATCATCCCAAAACAGCCTGGCAGTCAGGGGAATCATCCCACAGCAGCCTGGCAGTCAGGGGAGTCCCAAAAACAGCCTGGCAGTCAGGGGAATTCCCACAACAGCCTGGCAGTCAGGGGAGTCCCCACAGCAGCCTGGCAGTCAGGGGAATCATCCCACAGCAGCCTGGCAGTCAGGGGAATCATCCCACAACTGCCTGGCATTCAGGGGTGAATTCATGGGAATCCCCACAACAGCCTGGCATTCAGGGGAATTCCCACAATGGCCTGGCATTCAGGGGAATTATCCCCCAACAGCCTGGCATTCAGGGGAATTATCCCCCAACAATCTGGCATTCAGGGGAATTCCCACAATGGCCTGGCATTCAGGGGAATTATTCCCCAACAGCCTGGCATTCAGGGGAATTCCCAAAACAGCCTGGCATTCAGGGGAATTCTCTCACAACAGCCTGGCATTCAGCCCCACTCCCATGTCGGGGAGTCAGGAGGAAGCTCAGTGCCTGGCACAGTTTAGTTCCCGTGGGGCTGGCAAAGGGCAGGGGTTCATGCCAGGGAATCACAGCCTTTGAGTGGAAAGAGAACTTAAAGCCCATTTTACTCCATCCCCTGCCAGGGGCAGGGACACCTTCCATTAGCCCAGAGTGCTCCAAGCCCTGTCTGACCTGGCCTTGGACACTCCAGGGATGGGGCAGCCACATTTTCCCTGGGAAATCTCTGCCAGGGCCTCACCACTCTCACAGCCAAGAACTTCTTGCCATTATCCCCTCTATCCCTGCCCTCTGGCAATGGAAAGCCACTCCCCCTTGCCCTGCCACTCCATCCTCTGTCCAAGGTCCCTCTCCAGCTCTCTTGGAGTCTCTTTAACCAATGGAAGGGGCTCTAAGGTCTACCTAGAGTCTTCTCCAGGCTGAACTCTCCAGCTTTTTCAGTGTATATATATATATATATTCTTTTTGGAGGCAAGAGGCAATTTCTCCCTTCTCCCTTACCTCCCTTCCACGAGCGAATGCCTGCTCAAATGCCCAAGCTGCCGCATCCTCCCCAAACCCAGCCCCATCAGCCTCACCCAACCCCCGGCTGGAAAACCCATCCCACCGCAGCCTCCCGCAGCTCCCGGCCTCATCCCCACCTTGAACTTGCGGAAGGGGCTGAAGTGCCGGACCTCCTCCACGTCGTACTGCTGGAAGAAGGGGTGCGCCAGCGCCTCGCCCGCCGTGTACCGCTGCCGCGGGTCCACCACCAGGAACCGCGAGATCTGCACGGGGCACCCGCTCGGTCTGGGGGCCCACAGCGCCCCCTCCACTCCAAATCCTCCCGGCCCAAGCACCTACCAGGTCCTTGACGGTGTCGGAGCGGTCGTCCCACTCCGGGGAGCCGAAGTGGTAATCGCCGTTCATGATCATGCGCAGCATCAGCATCTGCTTGCGGTGCCAGAAGGGCGGCGAGCCGGCCAGCAGCGTGTACATGATCACCCCGGTGCTCCACCTGCGGGCAGCCACACCGAGCCTGCAGCACCCCGGGGCACCCCGGGACACCCCCGGGACACCCCCGGGACACCCCAGGACAACCCGGGGCACCCCCGGGCACACCCCCGGGACACCCCCGGGCACACCCGGGCACACCCGGGCACCCCCGGGACACCCCCGGGCACACCCGGGCACACCCGGGCACCCCCGGGCACACCCCCGGGCACCCCCGGGACACCCCCGAGACACCCCCGGGACAACCCTGGGCACACCCGGCTGGGCTGCACCCGCCTCTGCCTCCCCGGAACTGCCCCGCGTGTGCCTGGGGCTGAGCTCGCTGCTGGAGGTGGGTTTGAGCTGAGCTGCTCCCTGGATGCTGCAGGAGGATGCCTTGAGGTGGAGCATTTGACCCTTGCAGTGTTTTAGGGAAGGGAGTGGGGCTTGGTGATGCCAGGCAGGCTGGATGTCCTGGCTCAGACTGGGAAGGGGATGGAATGCCCTGGTGTGTGTTACAGCTCTGACCACTGCAGGCTGAAGGCACCAGAGGTGGTGGCAAAGTCCCTGCAGAGCTCTGCTGGGCTGCCCTGAGCTGGCTGCTCTCTCAGGAGCTGCACAAGGTGTGTTTAAAACCCCCAGGTCATGGAATTCAGCCTAAGATGAGTTCCATGAACAGGAATTGTTGCTTTCACTCCCACAATGGGGCCAAGTGGGGAGATGGGCTTGTCCCCAGGCTGCTTCTCCCCCTGCTCTGTGCCAGAGCCCCCTGGTGACCCAGGCAGCCCCTCACAGCCACCAGTGTTGGCTTTTGGTGCATCATTTCCTTCTTTCCAAACACTCAAACAGGCTCCACCAGCACAACTCTGGCCATGCCTCCAACCACGTGTGTGTGTTCAGGGCACAGCTTCTCACTCACATATCCACCTCCTTCCCGTAGCCTTGGTGCTCATCATCCATGGAGCACTGCAGGATCTCGGGGGCCAGGTAGCCAGGAGTGCCACAGATCTCTGTGGGGACAGGGACACAGGGCACAGCATCAGCCCAGGTGCCATTCCCAGCCCGTGGTGGGATCTTTGCAGGGATGGTGCTCACAGGGAGGATTTGCAACCTCTGTGCGTCTCACTGGTGACTTTTTTGGTGAATTATTGTGGCTAAAAATGATGAGCAAAGAAAATTATATGGATGCTTGTGGGAGGGGATGCCTGTTGTTGGATATGTGGCTCTTTGCATGTAGTTGGGGGAAATAATGCTGGGAGTAAGTGGACGAGGTAAAGGGATCAGCTGGAGGAAAAAAAAAGAAGTGGAATGGATTAGGATGGTTTTCCTAAAGAGCAGCAACTTTTTCATGGCAAGGAGAGAGGTGTGGAGTGTGTGGGCAGTGAGAACTTGTGTGTGAGGACAGCAAAAGCAGCCAAACAGCACCAATTTACACCCCCAGGTGAGACTGGAAAATGTCACCAGCCCAGCATCCCCTCACCTGCCAGCCCCCTACCTTTGAGCTTCTCATTCTCGTTCAGCTGGCAGGAGAAGCCAAAATCTGTCAGCTTGATGTTCATGTCATCATCCAGCAGGATGTTCTCTGGCTTCAGGTCCCGGTGCACGATGTTGATGGAGTGCAGGTACTGGATCACTTCCAGCAGTGCTCGCATGATCTTCCTGGGGATGGGGACAGCTCATCCCCAATCCCAAACACCCTCTGGCACCACGATCCCAGGTATGGGGACAGGGACAGTACCCAGGGACAAGGTCTCCCCTCAAAGCCACGCTCTGCTCTTGCAAGGTGATTTTCACCCCTCTGCCCCTGGCCTTACCTGGTTTCTTTCTCGCTCAGGGTGACTTTCTCAGTGAGGTAGTCAAAGAGCTCCCCTCTCTTCATCCTGCATGAGGGAGGGGAAACAGAGTCAGGCAGAGGCTGAGCTGCAACAGCAAAGCCCTGAGTCCCTGGGGAGGATCAGTCAGGAGTCTGTGCCTCTTAATAGCACAAATAACTTCCATAAAAAGGAGTAAAAATGCATTTATATATTTCAGTAAAATATCCGGCGGATATTTTAGGAGGAGAAGAAGCTGTGCCTGGAGAGGGCAGGTTTTGGATAGAAACACATTTTTTAAGGGTGGAAAAGATCTTTAACATCACCAAGTCCAGCCATCAAAGATGGGGCAGGGATGGGGCTCTCCCAAGTGCCATCCCACTCCTCTGACATCCACTGCACTGCCCTGGCATTGGGAATTGTGGCTTTGCAGACAGCCTGGTCCCACTGAGCATATAAATAACCCTCAGGGATGTGTGACAGCTCCCACCAAAGGTTACAGGGAAACCCGAGCAGTGCTGAGCCGCTGACAGAGGGGAAACAGTGCTGGCAGCAGGGCTGCAATGAGCTTGCAGTAATTGGGGCTTTGATTCTACCTTAAGGGCTGTTTGTCCCTCCACTTTGCCATTTTTGGGCCATAAAAAGCTGGGACCAATGTGCAGAGAGGGAGTGGGCCCAGGGTGCTGAGCCAGCTGGTACTTACAGGTCAAACACCAAGAAGAAGAAGGTGCTGGATTCATAGCTGTCCTTCAGCTGGACTGCAATAAAGAACAGGGGCTGTAAGCAGAGTGTTCCTGTCCATCAACAGACTAAAAACCTGATTAAACTGCAAATTGAATTAATGAGGAGCTGATCTTTACAAGTGTTGTGGTTGGGAGACAACACGGGGGGCACTGCTGGGGGTTGTGTGTGTGGAGGAAGAGCAAACACTGCTCTGAGCCCGGCATCACCTGAGGATTTCACCCCAAAAACCCTTCCTGGGGACACTCTGAGGAACAGGGCAGGAGTTCCCCTTGACTGGACACTCAAGGCCCGACTTACTGACGTTGGGGTGGCCCGAGACCTTGCGGAGGATGTCGATCTCCTTGGTGGTGGCTTCCCGCAGCTCCTGCACCTCCTTGGGGGAGATGTTCCCCGCCGTGATGTCGATGATCTTCACGGCGTACTCCTGCCTCGTGGTCTTGTGGATGCAGCGCCTCACCACGCTGCTCACCCCCCTGCCAGGGAACACAGGGAGGAAAGGGGGGCTCCATCCCTGCCTGCCCGGCCACCGGCACCTGGGCTGGCTGGGATTTTCATGCACCCCCTCTGTCACCCTCCCTCGGTGGGACAGAAGGTTTTGAGCTGATGGAAAGTGCTGTTCCAGGCTATTTTTAGCCCCATGCTGCTGTGGGCCCTGTTTGTATCAGATTCCCAGGGAAGGCTGTTTGTATCTGGCACTGGAGGACACTAAACCAAAACAAGGCGCTTGCCAAAAATAAAGTTTTACCTGCCCAAAATCTCCTTCGGCTCATATTTTTCATAAAACTCCTTGGATGAGTTCCAGTCTGGTAGATCTTCTTCCTTGGTCATCTCTGGCTCCTGTCAGGCAGCACTCTGGGCTTGTCTGAGGGCAGAAAGGGGCTGCAAGGGAAAAAAGAGTGAGGACAGGCAGAGCCCAGAGCTGGGATCAATCCCCTGTGGAAGAAAAAACATTGAGGAGGAAAGAAGAGAAGAAGACCAAAGGGGGGATTTTGCAGCTTGGAAAAGCCAAGCTTTGCCCTTGGGATGCTGTGGAGATCCCACAGGGAACAGGAGAAACCCCACTGCATTCCCTCATAGCCTGGCTGTCCCCATGGGCAGAACCAGCCTGGCTGGGGCCAAGGCTTTGGGAAATCCTGCAGCACCCCAAAACCTCATCCCTTCCCTGTGCCCAGCTCACAGCAGCAGCCTCCAGAAACACCACCCCAAGGGGAAGCTGGAATCTGCCCCTATTGTTTTTCTTTTCCTTATTTTTTTTAAGAGGAAAAAGTTGTCTTTGGCTGAGAACAAGGAGGGCAAATAGTGTTTAAAAGGAATAGAAAGGGACAGAGGAGGAAAAAAAGGTGGTGAGGGTCAGGAAAGCAGCCAGAGGGGCTGGGTGGGTCAGGGGGCAGGTGGGGACAGAGGGACTGGGGACAGTGGGAGCTGAGCCAATGTGAGGACAGCAGCTGAAAAAGCTCCCTCAGCCACTCCTGTGCAGCTGCCAGCAGCCACCACAACTCCTGAAAGGCTCTTGTCCCATTTCTTTTTCCTATTTCAGGCTTGGAGAGGTTTTTATACAGCTTGTTTTTGTGCCCATACACGGAGTCCAATCAGTTAGGATGGAAAGCAGTCCTTACAAGCCTGGGCAGCAAAATTGTACCTTTGGGGTGACATTTGTTGCTGGGGAGGGGACAGAGGTGGGCAGGAGATCCCCAGTTCTGTGAGCTTTCCTTTGCCCTCCTCTCAGTAACTCTGCCAGGGCACAGGCAGCTCTGAGTCCATTTAAATCTCATTAGCAATGTGTATTTGTCCTGACCTGGTTTTAAGGACCGAAGTGGTGTTTTGGGTGTGTGGCTGCTGCTGCCAGGGATGTCTAACACGGGCTGGAGCATTGCTAAACAGCCATGAGTGCAACTTACAAAATTTTAGTTCTAGGAAATGCTCTGAGTAACGCCAAAGCCGAAATCTCTAAGGAGAGGCAGGACCAGGAAGTAGGGAAAATAAAACACCTCTGAGGTGGAGGGTAACCAAAACCGGATTGTTTTTGAAAATCCTGGAGGTTGGTGCTGTGGGGAAGGGCTGGAGGCTGGGGAGCATCCACGGATCACTGCCGGGAGAAGCCTGGGATCTGCGTGCTGCCTTCTGCTGGGAGGGAAGAACCCGGGAGTTTGTTTAAAACACCCTGGAATTACATAAGCAGCCGGTGCAGGGCTCTTGCGGGATACCCTGGGCTCATCAGCAGAATGCAAGGGGGGTCGTGAGGGGATTTTCTGCCTGGAGGAACACTGATGGTGAGGCGCTGGGCATCGCCCCCCGCCCGCAGCTCCCACGGTGGGGTCTCTGAGGAGCACAAAAATATTCAAAAATCCACTGGGACAAACCCGCAAAACTCATGAATAAAGCAAGCTTTTAGGCCGGCAGGAGAACGCGGCCCCTCTCGCTCAGCCCTGGGACCCTCCCGCCGCTGACCCGGAGACAAAGAACGCTGAGCACGGGAGTTTTCCGGGGCAGGAGCCCCCCTCA
>VXBR01011486.1:0-22483 GCA_013400215.1 Cisticola juncidis | reverse complement strand
GCGGTGCCTCGGGGGGTGCTGGGGGGCCGGGCGGTGCTCGGAGGGGCTGCGGGCCGGGCGGGGGCACGGAGGGGCCGGGCAGCCCGGGGAGGGTCAGCACTGCCAGTGTGGGGCAGCCCGATCGCTGCGGGATTCCCGGGATCGCTGCGGGCTGCAGGGTGAGGCACCCGCAATCGCTGTGTTGTAATCAATGGCAATTAGGTGGAGTGACAGGCGTTTTAGTGGGAAAAGCTCGGGAGAGTGGAGTGTTGTAGCTGTGAGTAGTGGTTAAGGACAACATAACCCAGCGCGATTGCAGGTGGTTTGCTTTGTTAGTTTTAATTGCAGTATCGGTATTGCGTTTTCATTGGGACGTCTCCTGGCAGCACGGGAGATGCTTTGGTGATCCAGAGGAAGTGCTTCATTCAAAGGAGACTTGGATGCCTCTGCAGCACAAGCCCAGTCCAAATCCTGACTTATTTTGCAGATGTCCGGCCAGTTTAGCAGTTGTTTCCTAAAAGCTGAGGGCTCTTAGTCCTGTTAGGAGAGTCAGTGTATAAATCTGGTTCTTGAGCAAGTCTATGTATTAAATCCTTTCTCTTTATTTTAATGAGAACTTTGTTATTACTGTGCTAGTGCTTTCAACTGAATGAGTACTGGAGATTTACTTTTTCCACTCTCAGTGTAACCCGTGCAAAAGCTGTCACATTTTTTATAGAGGTACTTGCTGTATCATCCTAAGAAGCCAGTTCGAGGGAATATTCCCATCCTCTGTCAAGCTGGGAGCTGTGAAATTATTAAGGCAAAACATCAGGGAGCTTTTTTTCCTAAAACCTCTTGTGTGGTGGCAGAAGTGAGATTGTGTGACAGAGATCTGAATCTCTGGCCACCTGAAATTGTCGTTGAGTGAAGGTTTTAACTCTGCTTTTCTGTCTGCCTCAGGTCACCTTTAGTTTGTGAAGGTGCTTGTTCATGTCTCTGCTTGGGAAGTGTCCTGAAATGAGAAGTTTGGATCTGACTAGGGAAGAGACTTCAATAAACTCACCAGATAAATTCAAATAATATAAATTAAATTATCCTTAAGATATTGAGATTAAACCATGCGAGTCTGATCAGTAATTTAACTTTGATCACAGATACAGGGGTAAAAAGAGAATAACAGAGATTTAAGCTGTTCTTGTATAGGATTGGTCCTCCAAAAGCTTTTTGTTATTGTGGCAAATGCTGCTGTTGTGACAGGGAGTTGGATGTCACAGTTCTGATGCGTGTTTACCAAACTCTTGGGAGAAGGAAATTACCTAAAGATATAATTGGAATTATTTCTAATTATGGAATCAAGCTCGGTAATTACAGCGTTCATTAGCAATGCTGCAGCTGACACGTTGAGTAAGACCTGGAAATCCTTTGCTGTAGGAATTCTATATGATAATGTGAAGAGTTAGGGATAAAATGCACTCGGATCTCCCAGCAGTTGCTAGGAGAACCCTGCCTGGAGTGAAGCACTGCAAATGCCAGGAGAGCTCGTGATCGGTGGAGCAGGTGGTAAAAGGAGTTTGTGGAGAAGGAACGTGCAAGTTCTGTTCACTCCAACCATATTTGGAGAAGAATTTGCTCTCCAGGCTGTGCAGGACACAGAGGGGGAGTTCTGCTTTAAAAGTAAGGCAGGAGGGCAAGGCATTAAAGTTGGAAAGAAATTAATCTTATTTTCCATGTTGCCACAGCTCCCCATCCATCGTTCTCTCTCACTTTCTCCAGTTGAATGTTCCTTGTTCCCACAGCACCAGAGTTTCTCAGAAACTTCATTTCTAAAAGGAACTTTTAACCACACTTTAGATTTCACTGGGGCTGTAGAGTTTCAATTTTGTGTTCCAGCTTTTTCACAGGTAATTCAGGTTTTTCACATTCCTCATTAAGCTGTTGCACTGACAGTCAGAAATTAATTGATTAGCTAATTATTGGCGTTCACTCTGCAGAGTTAACTGGGTGTGAAACTTCTGTTTCTACTTTGCCTTTTAGATGGTTCATTGGGTTATGTGACTTTTTATTGAAGCTGGATTTGCTGATGGAACTTGGAATGTTGCAATCTTCACGTCTTGAGTTCTGACTCCAAGAGTGGGCTGAACTTTAAGAAGCACTTAATGCTGTTGGGGTTCATTTCAAATGCATAGAATAATTAGAATAAATTAGTTTATTCCTTCCTGAACTGACTTTCTGGTATTTTGGGCGGAGTTTCTTTTTTGACCAGCTGTTGGTATTTCCAAGTCTTGCTTTTAAGCCAGATCTGGCATTGGCACAAGAAGAAGAACAGAAATGTAAAGACTGCCAGCACGCAGAGGGAGGAGCACAGAAAATCTCCTATCACAGCCTGACTCATGCAGGAGATTATTTTGGAGAGATCCCTTCCCAGTATCCCTTACCCAAAACATGAATGGTCAGCATATTTCAAGTTTTTATCAAGGGCAAAGTTCATGAAATAATTTAAAAATAAAAATTGCTAAGGAGTGGCTGATAAGGGCAGGTATTAGGGCAATTACCTCACATTCCCATTGGCAATTGCTGTATTAAGTTTAAATTAATTGCTGTCTTATAGTTGAGAAAAATTAAGTGTCAAGAATGGCTTTATTTATATAATAAAACCGGCTAATAGCAGTTCCTGAAAAATATATTTGTCTTGCTGTGGTTTCACAGAGAGAATTAAAGTAATAAAACACATTTCAAGCCATACAGGTCATGCTACAGCTTGAAATAAAATGTGACCTTTAAGTGGTAATGCAAAGACCTTTGGCTTTGGTCTTTTCCACATCATTTTCAGGCACATTTCTGCTTTGTGTCTCGATGAATTGTTGATTCCTGCAGGATAAATGAGTGGTTTTGAATGACTTCTGTAGCCTGGTGTGCATTAATGAATGCTGTACCCACTGTCACAGAGCCTCAAGACAGCAGCACAAACGAGCAAAGGGCACCTGTGGAGATCTTTGGCAATATTTGCAGCTGCGTCAGTGGAGGGGTTTGGCAATAGTCAATATTGATCTTTGCCTGATTGCTGAAGGAGTTCTAGAGTGAGAACAGCATTTTGAGGATCTGGATGTCACTGATATTTTAGGGATTCCCTATTCCGTTTGTGGGGAAAGTCTTGGATGGGTGTCTTATGTTTGAGGCACTCTGAGAAGTTCTGAAAGAGTCTGATGTGACAGAATGGTTTGGGTTGGAAGGGGCATTCAAGTTCCTCTTGTTCAGCCCTCTGCCAGGACAGGGACAGGTCCTCCAGACCAAGCTGCACACCTAACCTGTGTGTCCTGGTGAATGCACCAAAATATTCCTGAAAACACCCGGTAAATTTGGGATGTGTTGTGGGCAGGTCTGAAAGGGTGGCCCGTGACCGGTGTAGTATTATTGTACAGTTCATAAATCACTTTAAACGCTGAATTTACATCCTTTAAACCCTTTTCACCCTTTAAACGCTGAATTTACACCCGATTTGTGTTCTCTTTGGCTGGTTGTGCTGGTGTCGAGCTCATTCCTCTGCAGAGTGGGTGTGAATTGCTCTAAGAACTGCAGGTACGACTGCCCCGTGCTGGTTTCTCAGCAGAGAACACCTAGAATTGTTCCAGTGCATCTTTACAGGGATCAAGGTGGTGAGAACAAGGAAATGGGACATGGAAAAAACTTCCAGACCTCTCTAAGCTGATGTTTAAACAGATTCCCACTGAGCTCCTGTAAACTCCTTGTCTGTCAAGGTTGCTTCACTCCAAGTAAAGAACATTCTGTAGCAGTCATCATTCATATTTATAATAATAAATTCCTGATATCCCAGGATTTTTTTGCATTGCTGTACCTGCAAGCCAATACCCAGATATGTGTGAAGTTGGTGACTGATGCAAGGTGTTAGGAGGTGTAACAGGGCTTCTCCAGGGATCCTGGATTCTGTGTGAGGGAAGCTTGGAACATCTCTGGTTTGGAATTGTGCAGGGAGAAATTGGAGCAGCCAAATTGAGTGCCCAGGGGAAGGGAGGGAAGCCCCCAGTGAGTGCTCAGCTGCCCTGTGAGCCAAGGCTCTGTCCCTGTCCCCTGTCCCAGCTGGGCTGGCCCTGTCACACAGGGCTCAGGACAGCAGAGCTGCCAGGATCCACAGCTTATTCCAAGTGCTGGAGAGGGAGGTGTGCCAGGAATGCTGGGGGAAACCAGCCTCAAGTTTTAAAGTTGCTCTTAAAGCTGCAGAAGCTGATAACTCAAGGATTTTCATTTTTTTCCATTTTTCTAGTAGAAAACTGATGATTTAATACTGATACAACACTTACAGATTGAGGCACATCTTTTATAAAACACAGCAGTGCCCTTGCTGGGGGAATCTTTTATTTTCCATCTTTACAGTGCTCACACAAACACTTTAATTTTTGCTTTTCATAAATATGTAATTTCCAGCTTGACTGGAATTTGTAATAGGGCTAGGAATTATTTTGCCTGGCGCAAAGTAAATTTAACAAAGTGCTTATATTTCAGACTTGGGCTTCATTTATGGGCTTAATACAAAAGATTATGTGAGGAGTTATTATAGAAGGAATCAGTGCTGTTGATTTGTATCTTGAATAGCTAGTGCTTCTGTAAAGGCTGCTATAAAATAATTACCTACTGTCTGCTTAATATTTTGCTGATCTGGACACTGAGAGTTTTTACAGACTCTTTCTGAAGCAGAGCTGGAGGATATATAGAAGAAAGCCTCATTTGGTTATGCTAAATGCTGCTAATAGATTTAAACATGAAATTAGGTGTATCAACATTTTTGAGCACTCCTGGCAAGTTTACAAATGAGGATTTTTAATCTCCTTTTTTGTGGCTTCTAATTGAAGGCTTTTAATTTATTAAAAGTGTTAGAGTGGCCTTGAAACCATGAATTAGGTTTAATCCGAAATCCTCTGGTGAAGCTGGAAAAAAATTGCAACCCAAGTTTCTTAACATGCTCCAGATCCTTTGACCTTTATATGAGCTTTTCCCTGAAGGCAGGGCTGAGCTCTGCTCCCTTCTGAGGACTTTCACTCTGGACCAGAAATCACCTCAGAAGTCCAGTGGTGCTTAAGGAAATGTGCACATCACTTATCAAGTGTAGCCTTTTTTGATTTTTTTTAGAAAATTAGATGTATTGTTTCCTCAGGGTTACAAAGTGCTAAGGGGTGCTTGCTGTTGACTAACAAAATAATGCTCACAGGATGATAAATAATCCTGAAATGAGAGGCTTCAAGGAACTGCTACTACCCAAAAAACACCCAAACTTGAATTCTTTTCTTGCAGTTTGAGGACAGAATCTTTTTTATTGTTTGCCCTTTTCATAGCACCAAACCCAACAACTGAGAGAGAATTGTGTTGGCAAAGCTGCTGCTGCAGAAATGCAGAGATTTGGGCTTGGACATGAATAATTCTGGTCCCCTGAAGGATTTGATTGCATTTCCAAGCAGTCCTTGAGGACACTGGAATGTGACCTGGGAGTTGAGTGCTCTGTTCAAGGCTTCTGCTGCTGGGCCTGCCCTGACCCACTACATTTCTGTCCATGTTAAAATGAAAATATTGGGGTTAGCTCAGTTCTGGCCATAAAAACTAAGGGGGTACCAGGTGGAATTGAGGGGATGTGACTCTGCTCATCCCCAGGGGTTGTGGTGGAGGTCAAAAGTGCTCAGAAAGCGTCTGGGACATCCAGGAAGGCTTCAGAGTAGAACACCAAATGTCTTGGTGCAGTGAAACCCCAGTTCAGAAGTCTCAGCTGATCCTTTAGGACAGTGGAGGCCAAGGAAAGCATCTTGGAGAAAGATCTTTGACAAAATTGTTAAAAACATCTGCAGGTAGCTGTTAGAGCTGGGGCTTGGCTACAGAAACAGCCCAGCATTTCTCACGGAGGCTGCAGAGGACACTAATCCAGCTCCTGGCTAAACAAACACTTTTTGGTTGGTTTGTTTGGTTTGGTGTGTTTGGCAGGCTTGGAATTCTGCTGCTTTTGGAGCCAGTGCTGATCACTCTAGCTTGTAACTTGTTAAACTGGAAGTTGTTTGCTTGTCCTCTAAAATGCTTGAGATACTGAGGGACTAAATAAGGTTCTTGTGTTCCCTTTTAGCATTTTCTCTGCTATATTATTTCTCTGCTAAAATGTTTCAAGTGTGTCCCCTAACACACTGTTCTGGAACACAGAGGGTGTTTATAATCATACAAAAGAGATTCAAATGATTTTAGTGATTTAGAAATGTAGGATTTTATTGGAGGTACATCACTTGTGGAGCACAGTGACCTCAGTTCTTTTTGTCTTCTTGTTAAGAAGTAACAATTGCACACAAATACTGCTTTAAACTTCTGAAAATTCAACATTACTGAGCTTTGTGAAGTACCTCAAACCCAAAGGGGCATTGTTGAGAGGATAATAACTTTCAAAACCTCCTTTTGATAAAAGACAGTGCACATTGGACTGAAAACCACTGCAGTGTTCAATTGTAGATGTTGGCAAAGTAGATGAATCACTTTATTTTCGATTTCTTGAATCACTGTTTAACATTTTAAAGAACATTCAGAGTGGTACATGCAGATAGGGAGGGAAACTGAGTTCCAAAGATGTCTTAAAGGTTTGTTCCTTGTAATTAGATCAGATTGCTTTTTACTTTTTAATAGCAGTGAAACTGGGGTGTGGTGAGAGTGGGTTTGGCACTGTGTTTGTCACAGTGCTCTGAGTCACCTCCAGTGACTTGGACCTGGATCTCAGCACGGACTCCTGATCCTCAGGGCTGGGAGCCACCAGCCAGGACCAGGAAAACTGGGTGAAATCAGGCTGTGCTTTTATCTTGCTGTGCAAGCAGCTCTGTAGTTACTGCAGGTCATTCTGCTTAGCATTCTGTATCCCAAAAAATTGATGCAAACGAATAACACTTCTTCTAATTTATGGTTTTTTTTGTAAAATGTGGGTCACATGAAAAACATTTGAGTTTAATTTTTGCATCTTATCTTGCTGTAAGGACTTTCTTCTTGCAATTTGTTTGCCATATTTTTTTAGACTTTCAAAGTTATCATAAATCAGACAATTCACACCTGAGTTTGGTGTAAAAAGGAACATTATCTACTCAGTTTTTATCCTTCCTCTACTTGCTGGCAGAAGTTCCTGGTTCATTGTGGATTTTACAACCTTAATAAAATTAGGAGATGACTTAGACTTTCCATTAGGGAAATGAGATGGGAAAAGGAGTATACAAATAAATACAAAAAGTCTAAATACTTTGCTTTTCAGTTTGATATAGAACATTTGCTCCCACTCCAAACCTTATAAGGCTGGGAAGAATGTTCTGTGCTAAAGCCCAGGCTGCTTAACTGTCTCCAAGTGTGTGGAATAAGATGTGAGATTAGACCTGGACTTCATGGGCTGAAACTCAATACTGGATGTCCTCAAAGCTGCTCCAAGGCCAGTGAGGCACTCAACGAGCCCCTGCATGTGGGAAAAGCTTTCCCTGTGCTCTGACCTTGCAGCTCTGCAGGGATCACTCCAGGACTCTCAGGAAGGGCTGGAACTCATTATCCTGCCACTGGCAACATTGAATTCTCTTGCAGAGCAGCTGCAGGGTCAGGTTGTGTAAAATGCCATTCCTGAGGTTTTAAGCAGGAGTTTTGTCTCAGACACACAGGATCTGCTGAGCATCAGAGGCAAAATCACTCAGGTGGGGATGGATTCAGCATCCTACAGTTGTTTGGAGTTAGGCTGAGGCTGAAACTTTGCCCACTTTGGCTTGTGCAGGAAAACCTGAGTGTTTTTACATTTTACATTTTTTTTACATTCATTTATCTGAATGGAAAATCATTTTAATGTCACCCTGCAAAGAATTCTCACTTGGAGTCCAGAACAGTAAACTGAGCCTGTGGATGGCAGGCTGAAGCATCTGTAAATGTAGTAATACGGAAAAATAAGTATAAACCATTAAATCTAAAAGTTAGAATTCCTTTAATACATTTGTGTGGCTCTTTAATACAGCCTTTGAAATTTGGACAACACAAGACAGTTTTTATGTGTGCTGTGACTATCTTATCAAAGGAAAGCTAAAAAATTAACAGTTATCACTTAAAATCCAGATAGCATTGGAGGTGTGGGAGGAAATCTCACCATAACTGAGATTGTTTGTAATTCTTTGTCATTTCCATAGCCCCAGAGCTGCCCTGGGATGAGAGCAGAGAGCCAGGCAATTCTGCACTGCTTTTCCCTGCAATTCCATGTCTGGCAGCTCTGGGATGCTGAGGCTTTGTCCCCTGGAAAAGCATTGTCTGTGCTGCCTTGAAGCTTAATATTGGCATGAAAGTTTCACTTTTGAAAGATTTGAGACCAAACTAGCTGAAAGGATGTTTAATTTTTGACTGTTGATACAGTAATCTGCTTTCTAAGAATTGGGATCTGCTGGGTTTCTCGGGGAGAAGAGCACGAGAGTATTAATAGTGAATTCAAACTTAGTCTGCAATTAAAATGACGAGTTTAAATGAGTTTTTGCACAGATGGCAGGGAGACTAGAAAGTGTTTTGGAGATGGTATTAAATTGTCCTTATTGTGGTGCTTCTTCCTGTGAGAAAACTGCTTGTGCTGTGGTGGTGGCAGGTCCCAGGTGAGTGACATCAGCAGCATTCAGGGACAAACCTCAGCTGTGTCCTGGTTCAGCAGGGCCATTGCCTCTGGGACAAGCAACTTCCTGAAAACTGCATTTTCCTTGGAGTTTCCTGCTGCAGCAGGATGAGGAATGGCACTTTTTTCAAGCTGATAATGTGAAGCAAGCCTTACCTTTGTGTAGTGCTTGGCTTGATGCTCCAAAACTCTGCTGGCAGTTATCCCAATGTGCTCCTGTGAGTTAAATCACCTGTTGGAGTAGCAAAATAACTTCATATTTTCAAGTGACACTAATAAATAGGGTCCTCACTTTGCTTTTACAAATAATGGCATGATCTGCCTTAGGGGCATGGAATTAATAGTTTCTGGCACAAACACATCTGGTAATTTAATCTTTCCTCCTCCTTCCAGCAGCAGCAGTTTTGTAGGGCTCGTGCTGCTTTCTGCCTCATCACTGGGAAGTTGAAAGTCACTTTGCAGGGATTTTAGGTGTTGGTTCAAAGTGCCACACTGTGCAAGAGCTCCCACAAACGAGGGCTGGGGATCTTGTGATGCTTGACAGATTTGGGTTCCTCCTGAGCTGTTGGGCTGAGGAGCAGCTGAGGTACAGATTGATGCCCTGGTTCTCTGCTCTGCTGCAGAGAAGGGAGCAGAACAGATCCTTGCCTCAGCTTTGTCCTTGTGTCCAACTGTGGTGCAGGGAGCTGCTGAAGCTGTCACTGGGGGAAGGAAGTGTTTATTTGACAAAAAACAGCTCCAAACCCCAGCCCTGGGAAGCAGAGGTGGTGTTCAGGGAAGTTGCAGCAGTGTGAACTCTCTATTTCCTGGTGTGTCAAACAACTTTAATCAGCAAGGTGTGGGGTAAAGCTGTGCCCAGTGCTCCCCGTGTTGCTGCTTGATTTTGCAGAACTCCACATAAATCATGTCAGAATTTGTGTCCTTTTCTTTCCCCCACAGCCCTGAACTGAAAATGCTGCTGGGAGGCAGTAGGTGGCCAAATAAGAGTTAATTAGTTTCCCTGTTTTACAGATGGGGTCGAGGATTCGGTCTCTTGGGTTCCATCTTTGGGAAGGACAGTGCAATAAATCAGTCAAACAGTGTTTTTGGCCTGGTGTTTTATATACTACAAATGCTACTTGGTAAGTATTCATTCACTTCAGAGCCTCAAGTGTACAGCAGGGCTGTGGGGATGAAGGAGGAGAGCAATATCCATTGCACAATCTGCAGGAAACCAGAGAAATGCTTCTGATTTTTATATCTTGGGGTTTTTTTAGCATCACTCTGATGATACATCTGTCCCAAGGGCTTAAAACCCCGACTGAGTACAAGAGTAATTGCATTTTCTCCTGATATGCTATTAATAATCCAAGTGTGAAGATAGTTCCTGTGCTGGTATTTTCACTCCAGTATATTTGGCATTGGATTGCACGGTGAAAAAGAGAGGAAATAAAAATGGAATGGGCAAGTTTTGCAGGAGTAATGGAGAGAGCAGGCAAAAAAGTGCATGAAATATAATTATATCTATTTCTTGGGAACTCTGTGGTTTGCTATAAAGCTGTTAATCCCGACAGAAATAACTTGATCACTAATTTTCCTATAACTCAGAGATATGAGCATGGTTAATCCTACACACAGGGCTGTCAGACACAGCCTTAGGTGCTCCCCTCCAACTACCCACAGTGGTATTTTAACCAGAATTCTGTGTAACTGTTGCTGAGGGCTGAGTTTGAATTTGCTCTGTGTGGAGAGGGGTGAGTAACTTTGTCTCTCTTGTTGCAGGTATGACAGCAAGTGCAGTAGCAGCTCTAATCCTCATGACATCCTCCATAGTGTCTGTAGTAGGGTCCCTGTACTTGGCATACATTCTGTACTTCGTGCTGAAGGAATTTTGCATTGTCTTCGTGCTCACATATTTGCTGAACTTCATTCTCTTTATCATCAACTACAAACGACTAGTTTATTTGAACGAGGCCTGGAAGAGGCAACTCCAACCCAAACAGGAATAACCCCTGGTGGAACTTTTGACTGACAGTCTGAAGACCCAACTTCCATTAAGTTTATTTTGCAGTAATTTTTTTATTCTCCATATCAGACACTTTTTTTTCCCCCCCATTTCCGACCCCCCGAGAATCATAACGGGAATTTTGAATTATAAATTTCAAGGGGCCCCAGATAATTTCTCTGTGCTAATCTTGAGTTTAAATGCGGTTATGAAAGGAAGCTCTATAACAATCAATGACAAGCTTTAACTTTACTTTGAAGGAGTTTTAGCCACAGCAAAACCTAGACTCTCTCTCTTCCCTCTCCACCTGTGAAGTGGGTAACACTTGCTATAAAATATCCTGTATATAAATTCAGGTATAACAAGATGTGATCATGACATGAAATATTCTAGACTAGCATCACCATATTTAATGTTGCCATGTTTACAGTATGTGTATTTTTTTTTCTTTTTCTTTTTTTTTTCTCTTTTTTTTTTTTTTTTGCTGATGGACTTAGATTTGACTAGGACTTATACTGTAAATAAAATTAGAACTCTTGGTTTCATCCCTGGAGAACTCACTGTCCCATGGGTTTGGTTAGGAGCTGTCAGAGGGTTCAGCTCAGAGTCGACTGACACGATGGAAGAAGTGACCTCTAAAGAACGTGGAGTTGCTGCTCTCACTGTTGTGCTTTCACAAGAATGATGCTTGGGGTTGGCTCCATTTTTTTCTTCTTTTTTTTTTTTTTTTTTTTTTTTTTTTTCCTTTTTTTCTTTTTTTTTTTTTTTGTCTCCAGTAACAAAAATGGAATTAAAGCTGAAACGTGAAGTATGTTGATTAAACGACAACCTCATTAATTTCTGTACAGAACAAAAATAGCTTCATGTGGTCAATGAAAAGCTGATTTGCAGACTGGGGGTTGGATGAAGTGTTCTTTGGAAGGTCTCCATTTCCAAGCAGAGCTGTTTCGTTTGAAGCTGTGCTCAGCCAGCCAGTGTTACTAATGTTTGATGTTCTATGAATGCTGCAGTATAGAATTGCAATTTGCAGTGGAAACCACTGAGTGAGCAGGATAACCAAGCAGTGCACTGAAAAAGCAGTTCCTTAATTGATCTTGGTCAGGATCTTTGGTTTGTGCTATATTGGGAAATGAACTTTAGGCCTGACACACACACACACAGAAGATCTCTTGGAAGGGCAACCTGTTTAATGGGATAAGTAAGTCAATGTGCTCCTGAAAATGAAATGTGATATAGTGCTATCATTGCTCTTTCTAAGAACTAATTGGGAAAAAAAAATTAAACTGCAGATTTAAACAAAGGAACAAAATTGTACACACTGTTTCTGCACTCAGTATTCTAAGGCTGAATGTTAAAAGTGCCTTCTGTCTTCAAATCTTAAACCAAATATTTTGTGTTGAACTTGGCAGGCAGAAGTGTCCTTGCTTTAAAAATTAACAAACAGAATTCCCAGCAAACCTGCTGGGGATAGAAGAGTATTAAGAGATCTGGTTTTAGTTTTTAGACTGAGAAGTGGTAGCAGTATTGTTTTCAGTTTAATTTAAAAGGTTGATGTGATTTGGAAAAGTGAAATACTTGTGTTTCAGACTGTGTGACACCAAAATGTGTGGGTTCAGCTACTTTTTTTTATTGGTGCTGTGCTGCTTTTTGCCCTTGTCAGTTCGAAGTATGAAGAATTCCAACTGCATACCCATTTATTTAAAGAACTAATTTAACTCCTTTTACCATTTTCATTCTCAAACATGAATGTCAGAGAGACACTTCCATTGTAAGTGGATTTTGAACACTAAGGATAAACCTGACTGTGAAACGAGCAGCGTTTCCATAGAGCAAAACAAGTTTGGAGCTTGAATTCACAAAATTACCATTTAAATCACTACTGAAGTAATTCTGGTTTGCACCAAGGGTGGAGGTGGAAATTGCTTTTCTGTACAGAGTTCTGTGGTGTGAGTAACATCTGTTGCATGTAACACTAAAAGACTTGTCCCTCGTCTGACAGTTTTAGCCAACAATTCATTAAATGAGTTTTGTATTGACCGGAGTAGAGTTAAAGCTTGTCTTGATGTTTAGTTCTGTCTCAGATGCCTTCCACTCTGATATTAAGGGGGGATGAATGATGTTGAATTGGTCCCTCAAGGCTTGGCTTTGTTCTCCCCCAAGCCTTGAGGCAGTAGCAGTGTTTAATGTGTGTTGTAAAGATTTTATTTCGATGCATTCCTGTGATCTACACTAAAGGCGTCTTTTTTTCATCCAAGGAAGAGCTCCCATCTCAGAGCAAGCAGCCATGGAGAGAATTACCATGAGTACTTGGTCCAATTTCCTGGGGGAAAAAAGAGGAAAAAACAAAAAAAACCAAACCATCAGCTGAAAGTATTGGTATTGACTTAACTTCACTGTGTCTTGTGCTTGTTTGTGTGGGCATAGTCTGTTGGTTCAGTTTGTTCAGTAAAATTGTTTAGGGCCAGATTTTCAGCAGTGGTGTCTGCAGTCCTTGTTAGTGTGCACAGAGGAGCAAACAGAGCTGGGCTTTGGGCTCTGGGTGAATTTGCAGCCACACTTTGTGCACGACCTTGCAAATCTGATCCTTAATTGTGACCTCTCTTGTCTTGTGTGCATCCCTTGCAGTTACTTCTGACTGGAAGTGATTTGCTGGAAACGGCCCTGATTTCTTCTGTTTGTCTCTTGTGCTTCAGAAATGCAGCTGGCCTGAGTAAAGGGCAGAATAATCACAGCAGGAGAAATTTGGACCTTTCTGCTTCCAGTCCTTTTGACTCTTTCCTTGCTGCTCCCAATGATAGAAACAGCATCTTCCTTCCAGTAAAGTGGGTTGTGATGGAAATCAGGAGTGCAGCCCCAGGCAGAACGTGGTGTTAAATGTGTGCTTGGTACTGGTTTTACCCTTGCAAATCCTAAAGATTCTCAAGGCTGCAGGAGTCTGGGTAAAGGCAGGTAAATGATTCGTGGGCTGGCAAGGACAGGGGGTGTTACAGAGATCCTCGTGGTGGTTTCAGCACTCAGGAGAATGGACAGGATAAAATTCACAGTATCTACACAGAATTCTGCATTTGGGCTCTTCCTGCCCCTCTTTGGCTCAGAATCCCAGAATTCCTTTGGGATCACAGAATATTCTGAGTGGGAAGTTCCCAGAGAGGGGCGGATTGGAAAGGCAAAACAACCTCATCCCAAAACCTGCTTAGAAATTAAACATTGCTGAAATCCTCTTACTGTAAGGTACTTGCTCCTCTTTAAGGCCAACAGAGCATTCGAGCCTCATGAATATTCTTGGAAGTTTCTTCCTTTAAAACATTTGTGGCACTGAGGCCAGGGAAACATTCCTGAGCACCTCTGAGATCTGAAGTGACAACAAATCTCTGCTGAGGAGGTTTCTGAGTGCTGTAATTTGCATTTTTGTGCTGCTGTAGAGTCTCAGTTGTTCCAGCAGGTTGGTGAGGTGCTTCAGGCAGTTCTGCTCCTGATTTACCTGGGCTGAATCAGAGGTTGGATGGCTTTGGTTCTGCCAGTGGTGTTTAAAATGATCCAGAAAAGATGAAGTATTCTGATACCATAAAACTGTATTAAGCATGGCCTAAATATTAGGTGTTTGTTCTGTATAGTATGTTCCATCTATTTATTCCCCACTCCTTTCAACTCCAAATCCAACACCCATTTAAAATGGAGTCATTGGGCAGATGTTCCTTTTCTCAATATAGGCTGAGAGATTCTCTCTTGGAGGTTTAGGATACAATTTTGCTAACAGGTAAAAAAACCCACATGTAAATATGTACGAATTCTATTTGTTGCACATAACTTTTTTTGGTATAAAAAGAAAAAAAAAAAAAAGAAAAAAAAAAAAAAAAAAAAAAAAAAACCCAAAAAAAAAAAAAAAAAAAAAAAAAAAAACAAGAAAAAAACCCAACAAAAATAAATGTAGAAATTACCTGTGGATGTCTTGCTGCAATCATTCTTATGCTGCAGTCATGCAGTCCAAACATAAGAGCTTGAATGAACCCAACCAGAGGCCTTTTTGGACTCAGTCTGAGCCTTAGAAACTGTTTTTAATGTCAGTACTGTAATTCTGTTTCTAGAAATTGTATCAAGTCGTGTGTTTTTTTCTAAGACCTCGTGTGTGTTTAGCAGTAGAAGGGTTTAAGCACTTGATTTCCCCCCCAGATCCCAATTTTCCCAGTAGAATTCCTGCAGCTTTGTGTCTGGCTGAGCATTGTGTGTAAAGGCTGAGCAGCATTGACTTGAGGCTTTCACTGTTTACAGTTCTTTAAGCAAAAAAACAAAACAACAAAACAACCCAGCATTGTGGTTTTTATCCCTTTCTGCTTTATTGGGGCTGCTCAAAGCTGGTCCCAGAGACCACAGAATCCCTGGGAGCTGCTGGATGTGTCCCTGGATTTGGGGAGGGCTGGGTTTGTTGAGAACAAGCAGGAATTAAACCTCAAATGTGTGCTCAGATTTTGGGGGAGGCTGAGCCCTGGTTTGTAAGGAGTGACCAGTGTCAAATCCTCAGCTGTGTTTTGGTCAGTTCTGTTGAAATTGGGGAAGAATGAGTTTTTAATGGATGATGGTTGGAGATGGAGAGGTTGAAATTACTTTCAAACACTGCCCACACTAGTGGGCTGAAATATGGGAAGTGTTCATAGCATAGTGTGTTTGAACAAATGTCTTTTTATTGTTTATATAGAGTTTTATATTTTGGGGATTTAGTTCTAGAGAAAATCTAGGCCTAGCACGGTGTGAGGAATGTTGTAGTGTCATTTCTTTTCCCTTAAAAACACCAGAAAAATTGTTGTGGAGTCTGCAGTGAACATCTGTGTCCTTGTTCTGCTGGGGCAGGGTGGAAGGTGCTGCTGGTTCCTCCTGTCCCACCTCTGAAGGGAACAGAATTTGGCCCCCACACAACAGAAAAGGAAATGTTTTCTTTGTATGGTCAGATGTGGACATCCACACCAGAGGCAGCTGCAGGACAGGGAGTCATGGCAGCATTTCCACCCAGAATCTCTGAATTCCAGGAATCAAACTCCAGAACTGCAACTTCCCAAATCCATTGGGCAGCCTCTGGTTTTGTGATGCTGCTGGGGAGTTTGCAGAGTGAATATTCTGAATTTTTGTGTGAATGCTGGTGTGATCCATGCCAGGCTGAAGCCTGGTGGCAGCACAGGGGTTTACACCTGGCCCTGCCCCAGAGGTTTGGAACAGAATTTCCCTCTGGGCTGCTCCTCCTGTGCTGACATTGAATGTGAAGGAAGCCCTTCCACACTGGAAGTGGCATTGTTAGACCCAGTTTGTGTCTGACAGTGGCAGCTTTGGGACTATCAAATAAAGATTTAAAGTTGAGTCGATGTAGCCCCTCCCTCTCCAACATTCCACCTTGCTGCTGGAACAGGAATTCCAAGCTCTCTGTTGGAGTATTTTGGGTGGTTCCCACCCTTGCTGAGCTGGGGATGCTCAGGATTTCTCACACATCCATCCTGCACAAACCCTGCTCCTCTGCAACCCTTGGGCAGTTTGCTGTGATCTCAGTAGTGTTAACTCTTAGGGGATTTAACTGGAAAACCTCATTTGCTTTAGAAGGATGTGATGTTCATTTAGAGTAACTTAGATTTGATTTTTAAGTTCAGCATTGAGTTGTATCATGTAATATTTGTAAATTTTTTTGCCATAAGCAGATACCTCAGTCAGGATTTCTTAACTTCAGCTCATTGAAAGTGAATATTTGTATTCCTGCCTGGAAACAGGAAGCCTCCAGGCGTGGCTGAGCAGAGGAAACAAAAGTTTCTCATCTGCTTTGCATCACAGTAACTACTTCAGGTGGACTAGAAATCGCATTGGACTTGCAAGACTCGAATCAGGCATAAAACTTATTTAAATAGAAATTTATTAACAAGTTCAACATAACCCCCAGCCACTAAACCCCTTGTCTTCATTTTAGAAAGTGGGAATGTGATGTTATTACAGGAGGGAGACAGCTTGATTCATTTGCAATCTTCCAGTACCTGTCTCTAAGCACAAAGGCAGCTGCTTTGGGCTGGCGCTGGCGGGTGAAGATCCCTTTCTTGTTCCCCAGGACTCGTGTGGTCCCTGCAGAGAAGTTAGAAAATAAAAAAAATATTTAAGCCCAGCTCTTCCAGGCCCTGCTGTTACAATGTAGATACCAGATGAGGGCAGGTGGAAGAGACCTCTGCCCTTCCTTCTGCACAGTCAGGTACAGCAGGGAAGCCTGGCAGGATCCCTGGCTGCAGTTCCCTGTTTTTACAGCTGGGACACTGCACTGGGTGTGCCATTGATCAGGGTTAGATCTGCAACTGATTGGCTCCACCTTCAGACTGGATGGAGGAAATGGTGATGACTGCTGTCCTCTGTGGGGTCTGGATCCTTTCTGCCTCTTTTAATTGTCACTGGAAATTAGAGAAAAGGATTGCAACACGTACAGAGACTGGAACTGCATCTGTGTGTGACCCTGTGTGCATTTTCTCTGTCATTTTGATGCTGCTTTTCTGGCCACTGCCATCACTGAGCCTTCCAATGCCTGTCCTGGTGCTCTGCAGGGTGTTTTAGTGCTGTTCCTCCCTCTCACTGACTGCTCACCACCCCAGCCCACTGCAGGTGGCATAAGCAGAACGGGTTCATTATTAATTAGATTGCAATTGTTTAATTTTTGTGGGGCTGCAAATTAAGGATTTTTCCTTCCTTTGGACTTATCTTTGACTTACTTTGACTGCACTTATCTATTAATAGTGGGAGGGGTGTCATGGTGAGCCAGCTGTGTGCCAGTGTGGCAAATGCTCAGCTACTGCTAAACCTCTGCCAAATTAATGCTGATGATTTAAGGGGCTCTGTTCCCAGGGCAGCTGTAGGTGACACTGGGAGCAAGTGAGATGTCCCTGAAGCTCTGAACTGAGGGTGGCCAAAAGCCAGGAGCTGTCTGGGTCCCTCACAAGCTTCCCCTCATGTTCCTGGGAGTGTCTTTGCAGGAGAGAGGATGAATTAAGCACAGGCAGGACCTTCCCTCTTGGTCATGCTGGATTTGGGGACAGAACCAGCTGTGCTCTGTCCTGGTGAGCAGAGGACCTTTTATCCCACCCCTCAGCACAGTTTGTGTGGCACCAACCACTGACCTCGCAGGGAGGATGGAGAGGTGCTCAGAACGTAAATAAAAGCTCACCTTGATTGGTCATGAAATCAGCAAAGTTCCAGATGAGCTCCCCAATGACGTACTCCTTCCTCTTCTTGTCCAGGACAGCGTGGTACTCCCTGAGCAGGGCCTGCTGGTACTCCTCAGTGAACATCATGGGAGGGTCCTGCAGCACCACACAGCCTGAGCACAGCCCTTCCCTTCCCACTCAGGGGAATTGCTCCTCACAAAACCCCATAATGGCCTGACCAGAGCCCTTCTCTTCCCACTCACAGGGGAGCTGCTCCTCACACAAACCCTGTAATAGCCTGAGCAGAGCCCTTCCCCTCACAGAGAAGCTGCTCCTCCACACAAAAACTCTGTGGTGGCCTGAGCAGAGCCATTCCCTCACAGGAACTGCTCCTCACACAAACCCCATAATGGCCTGACCAGAGCCCTTCCCTCTCAGGGGAACTGCTCCTCACACAAACCCCATAATGGCCTGACCAGAGCCCTTCCCTCTCAGGGGAACTGCTCCTCACACAAACCCCATATTGACCTGAGCAGAGCCCTTCCCACTCACAGAGGAGCTGCTCCTCAACACAAACCCTATAATGGCCTGAATAAATCCATTCCCACTCACAGGAACTGCTCCTCACACAAACCCTGTGGTTGCCTGCTCTGCTGCTTGTGCTGCGTTACCTTGGCTGTTGTGAGCATTGGCAAACACAGAATTCCAGGTATTCCCAGGGGAATTCCCCTGGTGGCCTTTGGCATGATGGGGACAGGAGTGCCACCCCCCTGCATGGGAACAGCACCACGAACCTCCATTCTCCAGGGTTTGTTTTCATTTTCTGCCACTGCCAAGGACAGATTTTGGAGTCCTCTCCAGGCAGACAGAGGCAAAGCTCACTGGTTCTGGTGGATCCCAGTCCTGCAGCCCTTGGGACACTCCCAGCACAGCCAGGCCCAGTGGTGCCACCCTCTCCCAGTGACATTTGCTGCCCTGTAAGAGCAGTTCCCACCACAGCACTCACACTGTGCAGCCCAGGCACGGAGTCTGCTCCATATTCACTCTGGATGATGGGCTTTTGGTAGGTTCTGTACCAGTTCTCAAACTGGGCTGTGAGCTGGAGTGGGATCACCTCCAGGTGCCCTGGGTCGTGGTACCAGGAGAAGTAGCTGTTCACACAAATCACATCCACGTAGGGCGCCTGCAAAAACAAGGTGAGAGTGTTTTGGCACAGCCTTCAACCTCCTCTTGTAAACCTAAATCCTCCTTTGGGTTCATTTAATGGAACCCAGGTTTATTACACCTACAATGAATTGCTTCCCCCATCACTCAGGCCCTCCAAATATCATTATCTTCCCCAGGAAAAAAAAATGATAAATTTAATAAGCTAACAGCATTAATTGGCATTTTCCTTACAGATTAGGAAGTCACAGCAAAGAGTTAGACAAGATCAACATGTTTCATTCTCAGGTTTGTTAGAAGTTTTTTTTTTTGTTTTGTTTCCAAGGTGTCTCTGGCTTGCTGGTACATTTAGATGTACTTTTTCTTTTTGAGTATTGGAATGTGATTATCAAGTGAGTGGTCAAATATTTTGACTAGCAACTAAATTTTGTGCATCAATGGTGCAATACTAAGACTAAAGCATTCTGCAAGTTATTTGCCATTTCTACCACATGGACAGTGTGATCAAAGGGCACAAAGCCCCCTCAAGATAAAGTGATGTTGTATGTAACTTGTTCAATGTTCTCTTAACATGTTTTGTAATAAAAGGAAAAAAAAAGTTCTAATATCACATCAGTGTATGAGAGATCTCTTCTCTGGGTTTGTTTGCCTGAGCTCCTCCAGAGTGGGAATGGGATATCCAAAAGCAGATTCCTGTGGCCTCCTGCAAATTTAAAGCCATCAGAAGTTGGTTGTTTTGTTTTTTTTTTCTGGGGTGGGAAGGAGCTGCAGCCATTCCTGCTGATTAGAGGATATTTCGGAAGAAATCCAAAGTGTAACCTGGAGCAGGGATGTGTGGCAGCACCAACTCACCTGCTAGAAGTGATTATTGTACAAGGATCTACCCTGGAAACAAATACAGGTGTTAAAAATCCTTGCTCCATGCTATGAAAAGCCAGAAAATCCAAGGAAAGTGCCTTTTGGTTGTTTATCCAGCTCTAGGGCTTTAATTATGGAGCTGGAGGAGCTTTTAGATTATTCAGCACAAACAGACATCTGCCAAAGAATATCTAGAGCAGTTTAAAGCAGGAATTAAAGCAAAGCTTCCTTTTCCTTTAGACTTCCACAAGGGTTGTGAGCATTTTAAAGAGGTTTAAGCTTTGGTTTAATTGCAAGTGAAAATCCTGAGCATTAGTAAACACAATCAGTGGCACAGCAAAGCATGACAATATTAATGGAATCCAGGGGCATTATCCTGCACACAAAGAATTATTCTCTCTTACAGATCCTTTTTTTTTTTTCAGCTGGGCTACAACGAAAGGTTTCTTTAGCCTTTCCTTGATAAATATCTCCAGTAAATTTAGGGAAAAGGATGGGAAAGGACTATAAAACAAATGACAGGAGGAAATTTAATGTATGAATTTTAAAAAAAAGGAAAAGCTAGAAAGTAATGCAAACTTACACCATGATCAAGAGCGTAATTAGCATCTGTCACAAAGGTGACGGGTCTGGAGGGGTCGAGAGCTTTAGTGTGAGCTATCACTGTCCTGTTTGCAAAGAGTAAAACAAGAGTTCAACAACAGCACAGCCCCCTCTCCCCAGGCTCCCTGTCCTTGCACCCCCCAGCCAGAGCTGCTTTTGATGTAGCAGGCAGAGTTTCAATTAAATAAAGAGAATTTCTGTCACCACGTGGTGAAGAGCAGAGTGAAAGCACCAAGCACAGCACGTGGGGTGGTGCCAGCAGCTCAGAAGGGGAAGGGACAGCTGAGTTTGAGGACAAAACTTAGAAAGGACAATGAGAAGTTTCTGAACTTCCTGGGATGTGTTCCTGAGGCCCTCTACCACAGCAGGCAGAGGCTGGATGCTTGTGAGGAAGCCCTGAGTGAGGGAGGTGGGACAGAATGGGACAGTCAAGCTCTGCTGCTGCCCTGCCTTTGCAGGAGGGTGGTGGCACATCCTGAAGAATGAAACTTCAGCACCCACATCTCCCAGGGACAGTCTGCTGCCCATTACAGAGCTGCCTCTGGGTTATCCAAAGCTTAAATCTCTTTAGAAATAAAACCAAGGCGGCTGCAGGGACTGAAAGCAGTGGCTTTGAAGTGTGGAGCCACAGAACAAATAAGCAGCACTAACTGGAGAACCTTGTGTTCAGCATGAAAGGCAGTTGTTTTACAGCTTTGCTGTAATTCTCAGAGGATTCAGCATTATCTTCCAGTGCTAACAAGATCCATTCTCACCAGGATTCTACTTCACTGTTAGCTCAAGAAGAGATGCTCAAACCAAGTGAACTCCTGGTAATTTTGTGGAGTCTTGGCAGTTCAGAACCAACACGGGACAGTTCAGAGCATCAGCAGGACGCAGCAGCAGCTCCTTTCCAGTTTGCATCCACAGGTTCAAGGCTCCCAAAAACTGCCTGCCCTCCCTTTCCCACCTCTCTGTGCCCTCCCAAAGGAAGAAGAGGCATGGTCTGCAGGAGAGGAGGAGCAGGGCACTCACTTGAAGTAGTGGGCGGCAGGGGGCAGCTCCGAGGCCGGCTCGTTGGCCACTGACCACATCACCACCGAGGGCCTGTTCTTATCCCTGCGCACCAGCTCCTCCATCACAGCCAGGTGGTGCTGCAGGGACCTGTTCCCAAAGCTCTCGCTGGAAAACACAAGGAGGTGAAGGGGTCAGATCCATCCCCTCTGCCTTTCCCTGTGCAAACTCAGCCTCTGGGCACAGCATGCTGAGGATGGCCCAGGATGGCTTCTGCCCTATTTCCCCAGAGTTTGCTGCTCAGTTCAGGGCCGTGCTTGGGGCTCCTTAGTGCAGCCATGTGGCAAAATGTGGCAAAATATGGCAAAACGCCCTCTGGTTGCCCAACACCAACGAGTGGCGCAAGGGGAGATTTCAAACAGAGCAAAGTCCCTTCATTATCAGCACCACGGAGCACAGAAGTGTCAAAAGGGCCACGGGACACTGGCAGCAGCTGAGGGAGTAGCAGAGGGGCGAGGGGCAGGGCGGGCTGGGCGCTCCTTACGGCAGCTTGATGCCCACCCCCGGGCTCTCGTCGATGACCGCGATGCCGTAGGTGTCGCACAGGTCCATGATCTCCTCGGCGTACGGGTAGTGGCTGGTGCGGAACGAGTTGGCCCCCAGCCAGCGCAGAAGGTTGAAATCCTTCATGATCAGGGGCCAGTCCAGGCCTTTGCCACGGATCTGGGGGAGAGAGGAATCAGCCCTTGGGAACACAGCGTCCCTGCTTGATTCAGTCATTGTCACAGGCAGAGGGGTTTGGGTTGGAGGGGACCTTAGAGCTCATCCCATTCCAGCCCCTGCCAAAGGCAGGGACACCTTCCACTAGCCCAGGGTGCAACAAGCCCCATCCAGCGGGCCTGGAGCACTGGCAGGGATGAGGGAGCCACAGCTGCTCGGGCACCCTGTGCTAGGGCCTCCCATCCTCACTGAGTGTCAGCGTGTCTGACTGGCAGCTGGGGCTGGGAGAGGCTTCAGTGTCTGCACAGCACAGCCCTGTGCCCTGAGGGGTGCCAGGACTGCAGCAGGACTGAGCATGGTGTGCCTTTAGTGCCTGGGAGGAGAGGGAGACGGAGAGGGAGA
>VXBR01011484.1:0-10395 GCA_013400215.1 Cisticola juncidis | reverse complement strand
AGAGGTTTGTGCAGAGGTCACCGAGGGAGCCAAGCCCAGGCTCACAACCGAGTCTCCCAAATGACACCCTCTCCTCTCCTCTCCTCTCCTCTCCTCTCCATCACTCTGGAATTTTTTGAAACCTCTGGCAGGAATTCCTCTTCACACAAACCTCTGTAGTGAGGGCATGTGCCCAATAAATATCCATATTTATGCCCAAATCCATAAAACTCAGCCCCTCTGGCTGGAATTCCTCCCCCTCCTGTGGCCGACATGGGCTGCTCAGCAGGAAAAAAATTACACAAAATTAGTCAGGTTGAGAAGTGGAGCAGCAGATTGCCACGATAAGCAGAAAAACTGCTTCAGAAATAGGGAGGAAATACAGTTTCACATTTCTGTTAATGGCAGCTTTGGTTTCATTATCCGCCAGCCCCGTGCTCGGCTTTGGATGCAATTAAAATGAGAGAAATAAAATACTCGGTGGAAGGAGCAGCGTTTGCTGGTAATGAAATGTTTATGGATCAATTTGTACCCCAGTAAAGAGTGAATGAATTTACTGCGGGAGGAGAGAAAACAAAATGGAGATAAGCACTGAAAATCACTTGGACTCCAGACATGCACAAAATGTTATTATTTCCCCTCAGAAAAGATAATATTGATTGTTGAGAAGTGTTTGGACAATGCCAACAATGTGTTTTGCTGATAAAATACAATGACCCATTTAGGAGATGTCTGTACAGAAAACAGCACGGGCTGAAATAAAACTCCACGTTTCAAATCTCCTTTGATAAATCCCCAGAAGAGAAAACCTTGCCATGACCTCCTCTCCTCCACAGTTCTCCTCTCTCCAGGACACCAGGCTGGCATTGTGCTGGAGCAGGTGCCCCAACTTTTGCTCAAAATGTGACGAATTTTATCCGTTCCTACTTCCTTTTCCACTTTTAATACGGGCAAAAAAAAAAATCCTGTTTGCATATTTACAACAAAAAGCAAAAATTCAATTAAGTTCCTAAGGGCAGGAACAGATTTATTCAGTGCCTGGAATAACAAAAGCCTCAGCTGGGATGAAAGGGAAAAACATCTCCACGATACCAAACATTTAAAGGAAGTTTTGATCTGATGCAGTTTAATGTGTACACAGAGGGGAGGAAAATTCTCAGAGAATTTTGCTGCTTTTAACTAAGATGAAATGTTTTATATCCTTGTGGGTTCAGCCACTATTAGGAACAGCATCGGATCACAATCCCACAAAAGAATAACAAAGGTTTGGGGGAAGCAGCGGGATGCCCTCACTGTTATTTTTACAGAAGAAATGAGTTTTTCTCTAATGTGATAGGAAAAGAAGAGTTTCATGCAAATCACCCAGCGGAGGATCAGCTTTGTCTTTACGTTTGGGGATGATCCAAATCCTGCTCCTGGCTCAGCCCCAGCTGCGACACCGGCACGGGAAAGGAGAAGCCTCAAACCCAGGGGAAAATGGGGCAGGGAGGGAAAGGGAGGGAAAGAGAGGATGGGAAAGAAAGGGAGAGAAAGAGAGGATGGGAACGAAAGGGAGAGAAAGGGAAAGGGTGAGAATGGAAAAGAAAAGAGAAAGGAGAGAAAGAGAGGATGGGAACGAAAGGGAGAGAAAGGGAGGGAAAGAAAGGGAGAGAATGGAAAAGAAAAGAGAAAGGGAGAGAAAGAGAGGATGGGAAAGAAAGGGAGAGAAAGGGAGGGAAAGGGAGAAAAAGGGAAGAGAAAGGGAGAGAAAGAGAGGATGGGAAAGAAAGGGAGAGAGGGAGAAAAAGGGAAGAGAAAGGGAGGGAAAGGGAGAGAAAAGGAGAGAGAGGGAGAGAAAGGGAGAGAAAGGAGAGAAAGGGAAAGAATGGAAAAGAAAAGAGGAAGGGGGGAAAAAGAGGGAGAGAGGAAGAGAAGGGGAGAGAAAGGGACAAAATGGGGAAAAGGAAGAGAGGAAGAGAAAGGGAGAGAAAGGGAGAGAAAGGGAGAGAGGGAGGAAAAGAGAGAAAAAGAGAGGATGGGAGAAAAAGGGAGAGAGAGGGAGAGGAAGGGAGAGAAAGGAGAGAAAGGGAGAGAATAGAAAAGAAAAAAGAGAAAGGGAGAAAAAGAGGGAGAAATAAAGAGAAAGGGAGAGATGGGGAGAGGATGGGGAGAGGATGGGGAGAGAATGGGAGAGAATGAAAAAGGAAGGAAGAGGAAGGGAGAGAAAGGAAGAGAAAAGGAGAGAGAGGAAGAGAGAGGAAGAGAAAAGGAGAGAAAAGGAGAAAAATGGAGAAAAAGGAAGAGAGAGGGAGAGAAAGGGTGAGAAAGGGAGAGAAGGAAGGCACGGCGGGAGGGCTGGAGCAGCTCCGTCCATCGCCACAACACAGGGTGTGGATAACAAGCCCCGGACCCTGAGGACCCCTCAGCACCACGGACAGTTCCCGGTATTCCCGGGAATTGTCTGGATCGCCCCGGCCCCGCAGCGTCTGCAGGCCCCAGGAATCCACTTCTCCCACGCTGCTGCTGAGGGCCCACAGAGCTGCAGGTTAATCCAAAGAAAAACCTTTTCACCTCTCATGTTTAATCCAAATCCGTGGAATTTTTGACCCTGGATGTGGATGGATGGTGAGGGCTCCACCGAGGTGCCCCAAATCCCACCCTTCCACCTGGGAATGGGGAACGACAAAGTCCTGACAACCCTGACACCTCTGGGCGACCTGCAGGACACAAAATCCCCTGTTTAAAATCTGCTGCTGCCTCTGCAGGGTCCTCTGGGTCCAGCCTCTATCGCTGGGGACAGCGGGGTCACGGCTCAGAAAAGAAAATTGAGCTCAGCTCAATTTGGAGCAGAAATTGCGCTCAGGAATAAAATCACTTTGGAAAATCAACACCTGACCCACCACCGGCACTGGGCACTGACCAGCACAGCCAGCAGCACCTCTGGAAGAGCCAAATAAATCTGATTTTTCTGCCTCCAGTCTGCTCTTCCCCTGCAGCACAACGAAGGAGAAGAAGTCATGATTCAAACTCCCCGGCGAAGGAGCCAAGTTCCCCGAGAATCCTGACAGGCAACGGATGAGAGAGGCATGAAATATGCAAAGGAAGAGTCATCTTTGCCTCGGGACTGGAGAAGAGGCTGAATCCCTGCCCACACACCCCAAAGAAGGATTTTTGAAGGGGATCCAAGGCTCCGGGACTTTGGAAGGAATTTGGATCCAGACTCTGGAGAGGTTGATGTGTCAAAATGGGGCATCAAATCAGAAATAGTCCCTTAATTAAACATCCCCCCAAAAGTTCATTTAACTTCATTTAACTTCTTCAGAGCTTTCTGAAGATCCCAGAGGCTCCAGTGGGTGCCATGCTGGAGCACCTGCAATGCTTTAATTGAACCCATTTTTCAAAAACTTCATTTCTACCCTCAAAATGAGGATTCTTTTTCAAGTAAGGTCCTTCTGGAAAGCTGAGCTGAGCTTCCCCAAACTCCCTTGGGATTGGACCTGCTGAAGCTGAATCAGTTCCTGACTTATTTTAAACTGGGATATGAGCAAGGCATAAAAATGTTTCATAATTCATGGAATTCACAGCCTTTTGCTATTTTGAAGGGGATTTCAACAATTGACAAATCATTCTTTTTAGTCCAGAAATAATTATGGAATGACCACATAATAAAAAGTTCAGCTGTTCCTCCCTCTAGACTTTACCAGTCTTGAATTCAATATTTCATAAACCTTTAATATCTTATGGACTTCCACTGATTGAGGATAAACAACATTCCCACAGAACTGGATTAAAGCAAAATCTTCATTTTGCCACGCTGTCGATTCCTCCCCTTTCAATTATTTCTGATATTTTTCTGTTGCCTGCAGGGTAACAAGTTTGATTTTGTGAAGGGCAGTGGCACCTCCGAAGAATTTATCAGCCTGTTTGTTCTCTACCCAGCTGATTTGACCTTTGCTGGCTCACCTGCTCCTGGAAGTTTTCAGGGAACCTCAGGAGTCACCACTCTGGGGAAGAACTCTTAAACCAGGTTTTCACAAGTGCTAAACATCTGAATATCCCAGTGATTATGGAGAAAAAATTAGAAGTACACAAGAGCTTCCAAACCATCCAGCTCGGGTCATGCTGCAATTCCCAGATCCATCTGCAGAATTCAGTGGTAGAGCAGTTAAGAGGGGGAAAAAGGGAACACAGAAATAGGCAGTGAAGGCATCTGCTCAGGAAAAACACAGCTCCAAATCGCAACAAATTCTAAAATTCTTGGTTTGCTATTCATAGCTTCTTCCATCAGCTTGTCAGAGGAGATTTCTGACTCTCAGCACAAAAGGTTTCCATTCTGTACCAGTGGAATTTGCAATTGGATGCAAATCAAGCTGTTTTCCCCCTTTTTTTTAATATTTGTATTTCCAGCCTGATGTTATTTAATGGAGTGGGAACAGCTGCCAAAAGTGCTTTGACTGGATGCCCCTTCCATGGCAACTGGGATGGGAGTCGGTTTTGGCCATGGTGGAGATGCAGGGGAGGCAGAAAAAAATAACATTTGTGTGTTTTGGGGGTATTTTGTTTCCTCTTTAAATCGCTGCTGTTTAGTGCCAGGCTGGACCTGGGATCCCAGCCCTGCTTTCAGCCTCTCCAAGGCAGCTCCAGGATCAATTCCAGGCTCATTCCCTGGCATTCATCCCCTCCTGAAATGCCCACACCTGGAATAAACCCTCCATCTCCCACATTTCCAGTGGAAATCCCTGTCCAGAGGTCCAGGAATGTTCCCATCTTTCCATAATGAACTTGTGGAGGTTTCCAACACACCCTGGAACAGGGGAATGCCCAGCTCTGGGAGCTCAGCCCGCTCAAGCTGATGTGAGGAAAAGATCCTTTAAGGAATGACAAACCCATTCCCATCAAGTCACCCAGATATCCCCAGTTCTGGAACTCACAATCCCATCCCAATCCTTCTGCTCCATGATTTTAACCCAAACCAGAACACCAAACCCCACTCAGCCCCCTTAAACCCAACAATCCCCCCAAATCATCTCCTCAATCCATTTATCTTCCACCCCCTGAAATCCCTGCCAGGTCAATCCCAAATTCCCCACCCTGCACATGTGAAATGTGGGATTAGGATGAAGGAAACGGCTCCTTTCCACCAGCCAAGCCCTAAAATTAGATTGTTTTGAACAGATTGCAGCGCCGAGCTGGGAAACAGAATTCTCCAAGGATGCTCAAACCTCCCGAGCTGCTTTTATCCCAGGCAAGGAATGTTTCATCCACCTGACTCCACTGGCAGGGATCTGCTTCCCATCTGAGCCCACCTGTTGGAAAATTCAGTTGCTCTTCAACAGGCAGAAATCCTTACATTCAGGTTTGGAATAATTAAATTCAGTTCAAGGAATAATTTGTTACAAGGCTCAGGAATGGGAGGAAGTGGTTCCAGCTCAGGTAGGATGTGGAGCTGCTCTGGTGAAATCAAGGAGTTCACCACAAAGATAGGATTTGTCAGTCAGGGATGGGATTTTTTTTTTTAGTGAGAATCACAAAAAATAAAAATTCAGATAAGGAAAAGAGAAACAAAAATTAAAAAAAAAAAAATTGAAAAAAAGAGAATATTTAAAGAAATTCCCAACCAGTTCCTCCTTCCATCCCCCCACCTCCCAAAGGCTATGGAATAATCTCTTTCCACATTTTTGGCATTGTTATTTCTCGATTTTGCTGCAGAGATTTTGTGAGCTGAATTCTCTGCAAAAAGGAACTTTTCCTCATCTGCAGGTGTCACCTTGTCCTGGCTTGACGGCACCTGAGGGTACAAATGGGATTTGGTTTAAAAAAATGGAAAGTGCTTGGAGATTGCTCCTCCTTGGAACCCTTCAAAACACTCCTGAAAGGATCTCTCTGCTCTGAAAAAAAATAAAAAATGTTATTTCATGGAATTGTTCCTGGAAACCTGTCAGGGCTGGCGAAATCTTGGAGAAACAGTTGTTCTTTTCACAGAAAAAGAAAATGCACAAACCTTGCATTTGAGGTTCTTTCCTCTCTCGTTTTGTGATCCCAAAGTTGTCAAAATGGTACTGAAAGGTTTTTATAGATTTTTTTTTAGCTGCTTTTGGTTCTTTAATTGAAGCTGCGTCTCCCCCTGTTGCTTCCAAGGCATCCATGAATTTCAGGAGGAGAAAAATGGAAGGGGAAAAGATGTAACGAGGGTAAAACTGTCCTAAACCATGGATATTCCCAAGGATTGGTGTTTTTTGGGACATCCTGTGGGACAGAAATGGGGCAGAGTAAGGGAGACAAAGATTTGGGAGGTGCCACCACCCCCAGGAAGAGTTTGAGTCCCATGTGGGTTTTTGGGATTTCTGGAGAAATCAGAGTCGTGTCCATGTCTAAGGTGAGACTCGGTCTCATGGAATTATGGAAGGGTTTGGGTGGGAAGGGACCTTAAATCCCACCCAGGGACACTTCCCACTGTCCCAGGGTGCTCCAACCTGGCCTTGGACAATTCCAGGGATCCAGGGGCAGCCACAGCTCCTCTGGGAATTCCATCCCACCTCCTCCTCACCCCCACAGAGAGGAATTCCTTCCCCAAATCCCATTTAAACCTTTCTCTCATTCAGTTTAAGGCTATTCCTGTCCCTCCATTCCTTGTGGAAGGTTCTCCTGGCACTCTGCAATTCCCAACTTTCCACATCTCCATCCTTTCCAAGGGAATTAAAGAGCTGTGTGGAAGTGCAGGGATGAGGAGATGGGGCAGGGAAAAGCAGAAGGGTGCCAGGAGCAGCCCATCCTCCAGCACTGCAACCTGAATTCACTGGCAACCTGAATTCCCTGGCAACCTGAATTCCCTGGAATTCATTTCCATGGGAATGTTGGGAGGAGATGAAATGTAACAGTGAGTGATGGGTTAATGAAAAGGCACGGTCTGAAACAGCAGGAGTTCAGGAAAACAGATATTTATGGTGTTATCCACAGGGGCTACATGAGAGTTATTCAGTTAAATCAGAAATGGAGAGATGGAGAAATGGAGAAATGGAGAAACAGAGAAATGGAGAAACGGAGAAATGGAGAAACAGAGAAATGGAGAAATGGAGAAACAGAGAAAAGGAGAAATGGAGAAATGGGGAAATGGAGAAATGGGGAAATGGAAAAATGGAGAAAGGCAGAAATGGAGAAATGGAGAAAGAAATGGAGAAATGAGAAATGGAGAAAAGGAGAAATGAGAAATGAAGAAAAGGAGAAATGAGAAACGGAGAAATGGAGAAATGGAGAAAGAAATGGAGAAAGAAATGGAGAAATGGAGAAACAGAGAAACGGAGAAATGGAGAAATGGAGAAATGGACAAATGAAGAAATGGAGAAATGGAGAAATGGAGAAATGAGAAATGGAGAAATGAGAAATGGAGAAATGGAGACAATTCCGATGGTCCCGGTGCTTTCACCTCCCTGCTCACAGGAGACTGGGGACAGAGAGGGCAAGAGATTGTCCTAACGAACTTCCTTAATTGTTAGTATAAAATTGGTGCAGAAAGGTCACTCAAAACCAGCACAGCCCTTCCATTTCTGATTAGGAGGCACTCGAGTGTTTTTGGAAGGAACCATTCCAACCATTCCAACCATTCCAACCATTCCAACCATTCCAACCATTCCAACAATTCCAACCATTCCAACCATTCCAACAATTCCAACCATTCCAACCATTCCAACCATTCCAACCATTCTAACCATTCCAACCATTCCAACCATTCCAACAATTCCGTATTTCCAGAGCCTGCCTGGCAGCTCCAAAGCCTTTTCCATTGTGTGGGCAACCAAAGGACACCACAAGGAAAATCTAAATCCCACAGATTTTGCCATTTCCTGGAATTCCAGAATGGCTTGGATTTGAAGGGACATTGATGCTCACCCCATTCCATGGGCAGGGAAAATTCCACCTTTCTCCTTGTCCTCCAAGAATGTGGATCTTCTTTTATTAAGAATATCCTTGCATATAAAAATAAAGAATTTGGTTCATCATGGATGAAAGGAAGAATTTGGTTCATCATGATGGATGTACGAGGGAGTGACACCAGGAACTCTGAATTTTGGGGGATCAGACTTCCTGAGAATGAATCTCCCTCTCAGCTCATGTTTTTCTGAAGTTTGGGTGATGGTTGTGCTCATCCTCTGATCCTCCTACCCTGTCAAGGCTGCGGGAGCTCCAGGGTGGAGGCTGAGGGTGGAATGTCATTTGGAAATGTTTCTGTCACGAAAAAAATGCAGGGGAAAAAAAAGGCAAATAACAAAAAAACCCAAACCCACACAGCCTTTTCTCCTCCTCCCAACTCATTGGGAGGAGGTATCCAAAATAAGGTTTGAGGGGAGGTTTTGGAGAAGAGGAGCCATCAGTCACCTCCGGTCCCCAAATGGGAACATTTCAGCTCCAAGACACTTCAGCCTCTCACCAAAGCAAAACTAAACTCTGAATTAACAAATACACTGAATTTCCTTTGGATAACATGGAAAAAACTAATTAAATTATTTCTTTTTCCTCTTCTCCTTGCCTGAAAAACATGGAGCATTTTCTAAATGTGGATCTGGCTCAGGCAGAGCAAAATTTCTATTTTTCTTTGTTTTTTGTTTTTTTTTTTCTATTTCTCTCTCTTTTTTTTTTTTCTTATTTTTCTCCTATTTTTCACTCAACCTTTCCCTGCCTCTGTTCTGGGCCAGGCTGAAGGTTCAGAGACCCCAAGGTCACTCCTCTGTCTGGGTGGATGTTTGGGGAAAACATGTGGGAAACACAACCATGGATCCCTCCTCTCCAATTTCCATAGAAACAGCAACGTGGAGCTTTTCCAAACCAGCAGATCTTACATTATCAGCCCTGTTTATTGTCCCTCGAGGCTGTTCTTTTGGAAGTGCATCTTATTTTCTCTCTGAAATAACTTCAATTTTTGCCCTCTCAAACACCCTGTGGCAACGAGTTCCACCACTGGATAACACAGGGAAAAATAACCCCAAAACTTCCTTTTTTTTTTTTGTTTTTATAACCTGATGAGATAACCCCAAAACTCCCTTTTTTTTTTGTTTTTTGTTTTTATAACCTGATGAGATAACCCCAAAACTTCCCTTTTTTTTTTGTTGTTTTTATAACCTGATGAGATAACCCCAAAACTTCCTTTTTTTTGTTTTTATAACCAGCTGATTAATTTAAAACACCACTGCATGAGGACCTGCAGATGTTTTTTTTAAAGTTTGAAAGAGGAATAAATGCTAAATCATGGTTTCTACCTGTGGGCTGAATTTGAGTCAGTTCAGACTTAATTTCCATGGAACTGCACCGGTGTCATTTTCCTTTAGTGCCATTTCCATAAGAAAGAGCTGATAATGGAGCAGTTTGTGCTTAAATATCAATGTAAAAAAAAAAAATCCACAGCAATTCCATCACTTTGTTAAAAAATAAATTTAACCAGGCATTCCTTGGACTAAAAGGGTTTTGCAGCTCACTGGGTTTTTCCTTTCAAACCCTCTCTGTTTTTTCCATAACATTGTACCAAGAGCATTTTCTGTTTTATAACCAGATTATTTATCCACATGGATTTCACCACGGAATTATGGACATCTCTGAAGGTTTACAATATAAAGGAAATATACAATATATTTGTATATAAAGGAAATTTACAATATAAAGAGAAAAAGCCTCAATAAACTGAAATTTGCCTTTTAAACATCCCCTTCCAGGCAAAACCACCACCAAAAATAGAGGAATTTTAAACAATCTGGGAAATATCACTGTTTTTAATTGCCTTTCACCTTCCTGGCTCCAAACCCTTTATTTCCTGAAGATACACAAGGAGAAAACACCTTTACATTCCTGTTGCTGCTCTCTCAGGTAAAAAATTCCATGAGATTTTGGGAAGATTTTGAGATTTTAAGATTTTAAGATGCTCCCAATGGTCATTTCTCTGCCATCTCCCAAAGGACACAGATGGGATAAAGATGAATTTAGAATTGAGGCCCCCTCTGTAAATTGAGATATTCCAGGTGAATCCTTGCCCTGAGCACCTCAAACCCAAGAAAAATCAAAAAACCCATGGGGACCACCAGCTTTACCCATTTCAGGGTCCACTGGGTGTGTTTATATCCCAAAATCTTCACTGGGGAGGGCTGGAAAAGTCATTTTGGTGCCAACTCTGCCACAAAACAGCTCCTGATAGCAGAGGCTGGGAGGAGCGTTTTTGTAAAAAACAAAAATACTAAAAAACAAAAATATTTACAAAAATATTTACAAATATTTCTTGGTCAAGGGGGTGATCTCAGTGTTCCCTCCAAAGGTTGCTGCTCCTCAGGGTGTGGCCAGGACATGACAACCTCATAAAAAAATTCCAAAGATCAGGAATGAGATTTAAGGAGCCCATCAGCAAGGAGTAAAGCTGAGATAAATCACAACCAGTTGCACAAACAGTAAATAATATAA